>JAUUTY010000185.1:0-189860 GCA_030979885.1 Lolium multiflorum
TTCAGCAACTTGTATAGAGGTAGGGCTTTCTCGCCAAGACGGCTAACAAATCTACCGATTGCCGTTACACAAATCAGCTAATCGTTGCACATCTTTGAGACAAGTTGGCCTTTTGATGTTCGTGATAGCCTTGATTTTTTCCGGTTAACCTCGATTCCTCTGTGGGAAACAATGAAGCCAAGGAGTTTTCCTACTGGCACGCCAAAGACGCACTTCAGGCCGGATTTAACATCATCTTGTACCGCCGGAGATTGTCAAAGGTTTCTTTAAGGTCGCTCAGCAAGTCGGATTCCTTTCGGGTCATGACCGCGGTGTCGTCGACGTATGCATGTACGTTCCGACCAATTTGGTCCTTCAAGCACCGCTGCATCGTACGTTGGTATGTGGCACCTCGTTTTTTAAGCCAAAGGGCATAGTAACATAGCAATAAGTCAAATGGGGTGATGAACGAGGTTGCCTTGGTCAATTCTTCATTCGGATCTCAAGGATACCCTTTGAATATGCGTCAAGAAACATAGAAGTTCCGCCCGCTGCCGAATCAATGACTTGGTCGAATGCGCCGTAAGGGGAAATCCGATCCTTCAGACAATGCTTATTCAAGCCGGAGTAATCGACACATTCTTAGTATTTCAGAATTCTTTTTGGGTACAAGGACGGGGTTTGCGACCCACTCAGCATGGATAACTTCTACTACAAAACCTGCCTCTAGTAACTTTGCTAATTCCATTCCTATGGCGCGACACTTCTTATCTCCAAAGCGTCGCATAGCTTGCTTCACCGGTTTTGCACCCGGATTTATGTTGAGGTAGTGCTCGGCGAGTTCCCTTGGTACCCCGGACACAGAAGGCTGCCATGCGAAGATATCCATGTTAGCGCGGAGGAACTCGATGATCGCGTCTTCCTATTTGGGGTCCATGTGTTGGCTCCGACCTAAACTGCTTGGAGGGGTCACCTACAATGAGGTCATGCTTCTTGGTTTCTATCGTGGCCTTGAACGAGTTTTCCTGTTCGAGATCCGCTTCTTGGTGGTCCCCAGATCTCGCCGGATCCACCGCGTTTTGTAGCCCCCGCAGCCCTCCGCAGATAGGACGGATTCTCGCGGGCGGCGGCCTCGCCCCTCCCTCGCAGTCCCTAGCTTTATTGTAGTCTCCGGACACGGTGATCATGCCGTTAGACCCGGAATCTTGAGCTTGTTGTAGATGTAGCATGCCCTCGCGTGGAACTTGTGGTAGGTGGTCGAAGATTACATGGTAGGAGCTCTTGAAGGGCACTACTTCAAACGTGATCATCTCTTCGCGGAAATTGTTAACATCGCCGAAGGCCAGGGAAGTTTGATGCTGCCCAAAGAGTTTGCTTACCCGGAACCACACCATGAAATTCAGTGGTGCTGTATAGTTGTTCCTTGGTGAGGTTCATCCTCTCCGTAGTCTCCGTGTACATGATGTTCGGCTAGCTCCACCATCCACAAGGCACTTGGAGGAAGTCAAACCCGTTCTCCATGCGGGGACTTACAAACTTTAGCACTCTGGGACACACGATGATCCGACTGCCAGCACAGTTTTTCCGACCACTTCCTGATATCACAAGCATGCCCGGAACCGTGGCTTCAAGAGCCGGAGCGCTCGATTTCCTTGGCACGGATCGTGTGGGGTTTCTGAGGAAGGTGTGGTAAGCCCCAAAGACTCTTTTCCCGGCGTTGACTTGTTAGCTGCGCACCCTCTTTAGGATCCGCGGGCGGCCATTCGTCCATTGCCTCTAACCGGCCCTCTTCTTTGTCCTTGTTCTTGCCCTTGCCTCCTTTGCCGCGTGGGCGGTGCTTCCGGGCGTGTATCCTGCCTCCGGGTCATTTTTTAGATCATTGACCATTTGTAAGCATGAGCTGGTGTGGAGGGATTTGCCTGCAGAATCGATCTAGATGAGCTGTGCACGGCATATCCCCGTATTCTTCGTACGTTTGGGGGCGCGGGATCCGGCTGCGGTGACCTCGTCAGCGCGTCGTCGTCCCCGTCCGCTCTCCGCCCTCCACGTCCGCGGCCTCTTCCGCCTCCCTGAGGACCTCCGCGCTGGAACGTCATGGCGACCATGTCGGATCCTCCGCCTTTCTGGTTTCGGGGGGTTCTTCCGCTTGTTGTTGTTGACGCCGTTGTCACGGTTTTTCTTTGCTACGTGTGGGTATGGCCGTAGTCGCGAGATCCCCGCCTCGCGTCGTCATCGGGCGGGGCAGGGATCGCCGGCGATGTTTATCATCTCACTAAGCGTGAGTTTGTTCGCGTTCACCAGCATGTAAGCTTGTGCCGCAGCAGCCCTCCACGCCGCAGCCACCAATGAAGGCGTGCATTGCCGTGCGGTTATCTACGTTCTCGCACTTGTTGTTGCCAACCATCGGGTGAGGAAACTTCGGATGTTTCACCCTTCTCTCGGATGCAGGCCCGAAGGTCGCTTGTGGTGGCTTCTCTGCCTCTTGTAGGTGCCTCAAGTGGTTCTCGAAGGCCTTCTTCAAAGTCAAACCAGCAAAAGATGCAGGCTTTCTCGAGGTCGCTTGGAGCCAAACACGAGCCGGACTAATAAGGTACAACTGAGCATGCGGCAGGCTATATTCGGGGTTCCTCCTATAAAGGTTATCAGATTGTAGTAATCCTCAATCCAGGTATCCGGCCTCTCGCGCCATCATAATGCTTCAGATTTCCGGGTAGCTTAAGGTTCAAGCTTCTTGGCTTGGTTCCTCCGTGATCATCCGGCCAAAGCACTTTGGACCGATGGGCCGGATCCGTACTGCGGAGACGTTCCCCGAGCGGCTGCACGCCGCCGGGGTGATTTTGAGCGGAACGGATCTCCTGCCTGCGCCTCCGCCTTCTCCTCCGCCTCCCACCAGGTGGTGGCGAGGGAGATCCGCGAGGGGGCCTGTAAGATGTTCTTCCGCCTTCGGATTCCCGGCGCTCTTCCCGCGGCTGGCTTCGGTGGCTTCCTTCCTCTTGGTGGTGGTTGCCGCCGTCATTCCGGCCCCCGCGGCTCTGCGTGCTCGCTGCCCGGCCTCTTTCCGGTCTGTGCTCGCGTCCTTGGCTTCGCGAGGCTCGTGCTCGCGGTCTTGGTTCCGACGAGGCTCGTGGCTCGCGGTCTTGGTTCCGACGAGACTCAAAGCCTGCGGGTCTTGGTCTCCGGCTCCCGTAGCTCCAGCCGGGCGGCCTCGTTCTGGCGTGTGGCATATTGTCGCAGATGTTAATTCGACTCGGCCCATGGGGCCTAGTGTTTCCGGCGGGACTGCGACGACGAGGGGGCAGTGGAGGACGCGAAGTTCCGGGTGGTGGCGATGGATGACGATATTTGTCTCTGCCAGTGTACATTGGGCCCTTACCCTTTGCTGGGTCTCTCGGAGTTGAATCCGAAGGCACCGGGATTGGGTTCGGATGTTCTCTGGCTTGTCTCCTGCGTTCCGTGGAACCGGTGCGCGATTCACCGTCACGATGTTGATCTTCTGGGGCGTCCTTCTGCGCGGTGGACAAGCAATGATCCGGATTTGACTCCAACCTGCGCGAAGTATCTACCTTACTCTGTTGCTGCATTGCTGAAGCTACGAGCGTCCGGACGTAGTTGATGTCAGACCTCCCGTCCTTTTTCAGGAGCTCGCGGCTCTCTTCATGTTATCCTTTTGAGCTGCGTAGCGGCCGCCGTCTCGTGGGGGTTGCTAAGGTAATCCCCGTTAGGAGGGATGGCTTCACGCCGATCCTAGCTTCCTCCTCTTCAACGAATTTCACCTTGGCCTCCCAGTGCTTCTCGAGTTCCCTGATTTTTGCAAGAGATTCATCGACCTCGCGGTCCTTCTTCCCAAAGTGGACCACAAAGTTGCGCTTCGTCCTCTCATCCAACATCGCAGCTCAAGGTGTTGGCGAACTTTGGCGTAGCAAGATCTCCTTCCTTGTGGCTTCTAAAGCCTCCAGATCTGCGGCGTCGCTCGGGGTTATAATATCAGATTGCGCGACTAAATCCATGCGCGCTTGCTCGACCATCTCTTCCTGGGAGATAAAACAGCCTGCGCGGGCGCTCCCGTGATAACGACCGCATTGATGGTTCTGGGGTCGGAGGAGTCTTCATCTTCTCGTTTCTGCTGATCCGTCGTGCCACGGCTGCCGTAACCCGCATAGGCTGGGCGGATTCTCAAGGCCGGATTGCTCACCACCTCCGAGCCTTCGAGCTTGCGTTGAACTTTCCGTATCCATAGATGAAGCATCATCGGAATTTGAGTTTAGGTTGCCGAGATTGATTCCTGGGAAGCCTGCACCCTCTTGTCCCGAGCGGTTTCTCCGATGTGCCTTCCTCACATCCGAGCGACAAATAAGCCTCGGCGCCTCATCTCACGTCGGCTCCAACTTCTTGAGGAGCGTTCCACAGATGGGATATGCACGAAGTGACACCTTGCTTCTCTAATACCTGAGACCTAGTGATCTGCATTAGTTCTACCGTTATTTCGCTCTGGGGGAGGATTGTGGCTTTGATTTTTCAGGATCTAAGGCGGAATCTTCCTTAGGGAAGTTCCCGGCGACTCGTATCGGATCTTCACATCATGTCCCGTTCGCGGCGGTTGCTGTCAGCCGTTACTTAACAGGGCGTTTCCGTTGGAGTCGACGGTTTCGCCAATGAAGATGTGCCGCTGATTGGGACGATGGAGAGCTTGACGGGGTTAGTCTTTTAGCCGAATACAAAGACTCATCCCAGGGAGGGACGATCGAATGGCTCTGCGTAGAAGAAATACGCCCATCGCGATCGTGTCGTCGTAGCTTCCCATGGCGAACCCTCCCGGTTCCGGCCGATGCCGCAGGCTCCACAGGGCGCTAAATCGTCGCGTTGTCATTCGACGGCACCGAGAGGGATCCTCACGGGCAGGGGAGAAGAAGTAGGGGCCATAGGGAGGAGTGCACACGGGACGGCGGTACGCGAGTTACCCAGCTTCGAACACCTACACGAGGATGTGGCCTACTGCTGCTTGTCTGGAATTATCTGGGCGCCTGCGCGTTGTTACAATGGTTGTGGTTGTGCCTGTAGGGCTCCCGGGATCCGGCAAAGGCGCACGGATCTAGGGTTTATATGGAGAGTCCTAGCCGGAATACAAGTTGCCTCACTACGGTACAATGATCTGTTTGCATGGGCTAAGGATCCGCCTTCCATCTTGGCTACAGATCCGGGATACTTTATGACTCCACGGATCCGGCCTTCTTCATAGGTCGGTTGAGATCCGGCTCTTGTTCCTGGGTCGGACTTCATCCTTCATGATCACCGCTAATCGGGCCGCCCGATAAACACATGCCACCATCACTGCTTAGGCCACCCTGGCTGCTGGATCCAGGCCCCGTCGTTGATATACCCATAAAGTATACCCACACCAGTACAAGCTCAAGTAAAGCACATAAGATGTGATCCAATAAAAATATAGTTTCACTAGAGGTGACCTCGATAAGTTGTCGATGAAGAAGGGGATGCCTTGGGCATCCCCAAGCTTAGATGCTTGAGTCTTCTAAAATATGCAGGGATGAGCCTTGGGCATCCCCAAGCTTAGACTTTTCACTCTTCTTGATCATATTGTATCATCCTCCTCTCTTGACCCTTGAAAACTTCCGCCACACCAAACTCAAAACAAACTCATTAGAGGGTTAGTGCATAATTGAAAATTCATATATTCAGAGGTGACATAATCATTCTTAATACTTCTGGACATTGCACAAAGCTACTGAAAGTTAATGGAACAAAGAAATCCATCAAACATAGCAAACAGGCAATAAGAAATAAAAGGCAGAATCTATCAAAACAGAACAGTCCGTAAAGACGAATTTTTCTCGGGGGCACTTAACTTGCTCAGATGAAAATGCCAAATTGAATGAAAGTTGCACATATATCTGAGGATCACGTACGTAAATTGGCAGAATTTTATGAGTTATATACAGACGGGGCTGCTCAATTTCGTGACAGTGAGAAATCTGTTTCTGCGACAGTAATCCAAATCTAGTATCAACATTACTATCAAAGACTTTACTTGGCACAACAATGCAATAAAATAAAGATAAGGAGAGGTTGCTACAGTAGTAACAACTTCCAAGACTCAAATATAAAACAAAAGTGCTGTAGTAAAAACATACATGGCATCTCCCAAGAAGTGCTTTTATTTAACGCATAAAGTGTGAATCAAGTATTATCAAGAAGATGAAGCATCAACATTATTACCCTGGCTACTACCTGTTCTTACTCTTATTCTTACTCTTTGGTTTAGGAATACATGACCGCCTCCCGGTGTAGAGGTGAATTTTAGGGTGCCTTTTCCTACATCTATGGTTGCTCCCAATAGTTTCAACAGATCTTCCAAGTGTGATTTGGCCTGCTCCTACACATTCAATAATAAGCTAATCGCTGGATACCGTTTCTTCCAAGAATTATTAGAACACACCCTAGCTATCCCCTCAGGGAATTATAACAGAGTTATCGGTAAGAGTTATTCCTTCTCTCCTTCGGTAAGTTCCCACAGTGTCAAAGATTCATAAATACTCTTAGGCATAAGGCAAATTCAGACGTAATATCACAACGGGCATAAAATTTCACCACCAATAGTAACTTTAATAGTAGGGTCCCACATTGAAGGTTCGAGTTTACTAAAACATGATCAAGACGCTCACGAATCCGACTATACAGCAAGATGTATTTGTCTCAAGAGTGTTTAATCTATTATAAATACTAACAAGGGATGAATAAAAATTATTAGCTGAACTATATGATGCAACCAATTTTTTTATGGCATTAAAAGCTTGATCCCCATCACAATGAAGGAAATCTCCTCCCACTACAGCATCCAAGGCATATCTATAGCGAATCATAAGCCCAAAATAAAAGTTACTAAGGAGCAGACTTAGAGTCATTTTAGGTTCAGCTTTACGATAAGAATCAAAAATTCTAGACCAAGCATCTTTAAAACTCTCCTCATCCCCTTGTTTAAAAGTGAAGATTAATTCCTCAGGTGAAGAAGTAACAGGTACAGAGCTAGACATGATAACAAAATAAACTAAATGCAAGTAACTAATTTTTTTGTGTTTTAGATATAGAGAACGCAAACAAGATAGTAAATAAAGTAAAACTAGCAACTATTTTTTTTGTATTTTTGATATAGAGAACAAACAAAGCAGTAAATAAAGTAAAGTAAAGCAAGACAAAAACAAAGTAAAGAGATTGGAAGTGGAGACTTCAGCGTGTCTTGATCTTCCCGGCAACGGCGCCTTTAAAAAGTGCTTGATGCGTGTAACACACGTCCATTGGGAACCCCAAGAGGAAGGTGTGATGGGTACAGTAGCAAGTTTTCCCTCAGTAAGAAACCAAGATTATCAAACCAGTAGGAGTCAAGGAACACGTGAAGGTTCTTGGTGACGGAGTATAGTGCGGCGCAACACCAGGGATTCCGGCGCCAACGTGGAACCTGCACAACACAATCAAAGTACTTTGCCCCAACGTAATGTGAGGTTGTCAATCTCACCACCTTGCTGAAACAAAGGATTAACCGTATAGTGTGGAAGATGATGTTTGTTTGCGAAGAACAACAAAGAACAATTGCAGTAGATTGTATTTCAGATGTAAAGAATGGACCGGGGTCCACAGTTCACTAGTGGTGTCTCTCCCATAAGATAAATAGCATGTTGGGTGAAGGAATTACAGTTGGAATTGACAAATAAAGAAGGCATAACAATGCACATACATATATCATGATGAGTACTATGAGATTTAATCAGGGCATTACGACAAAGTACATAGACCGCTATCCAGCATGCATCTATGCCTAAAAAGTCCACCTTCAGGTTATCATCCGAACCCCTTCCGGTATTAAGTTGCAAACAACAGATAATTGCATTAAGTATGGTGCGTAATGTAATCAACACAAATATCCTTAGACAAAGCATCGATGTTTTATCCCTAGTGGCAACACATCCACAACCTTAGAACTTTCTGTCACTGTCCCAGATTCAATGGAGGCATGAACCCACTATCGAGCATAAATACTCCCTCTTGGAGTTACAAGTATCAACTTGGCGAGCCTCTACTAGCAACGGAGAGCATGCAAGAACATAAACAACATATATGATAGATTGATAATCAACTTGACATAGTATTCAATATTCATCGGATCCCAACAAACACAACACGTAGCATTACAAATAGATGATCTTGATCATGATTGGCAGCTCACAAGATCTAACATGATAGCACAATGAGGAGAAGACAACCATCTAGCTACTGCTATGGACCCATAGTCCAGGGGTGAACTACTCACACATCGATCCGGAGGCGATCATGGCGATGAAGAGTCCTCCGGGAGATGATTCCCCTCTCGGCAGGGTGCCGGAGGCGATCTCCTGAATCCCCCGAGATGGGATTGGTGGCGGCTGCGTCTCTGGAAGGTTTTCCGTATCGTGGCTCCCGCACAGAGGGTTTCTCGACGAAGGCTTTAAGTAGGGAAGGGTAGGTTTAGGGCGACACGAGGGCCCCACACAACAGGCTGGCGCGGGCCCACCCCGGCCGCGCGGCCCTGGTGGGGCCTCGTCTCCCACTTCGTAATCCTTTCGGTCTTCTCGGAAGCTTCGTGGAAAAAAGACCCCGGGCATTGATTTTGTCCAATTCGAGAATATTTCCTTTGTAGGATTTCTGAAACCAAAAACAGCAGAACAACAACTGGCTCTTCGGCATCTCGTCAATAGGTTAGTGCCGGAAAATGCATAATAATGACATATAATGTGTATAAAACATGTGAGTATCATCATAAAAGTAGCATGGAACATAAGAAATTATAGATACGTTTGAGACGTATCAAGCATCCCAAGCTTAGTTCCTACTCGCCCTCGAGTAGGTAAACGATAACAAGGATAATTTCTGAAGTGACATGCTATCATAATCTTGATCAATACTATTGTAAAGCATATGAGATGAATGCAGCGATTCGAAGCAATGGTGAAGACAATGAGTAAACAACTGAATCATATAGCAAAGACTTTTCATGAATAATACTTTCAAGACAAGCATCAATAAGACTTGCATAAGAGTTACTCATAAAGCAATAAATTCTTAGTAGAAAGCTTTGAAGCAACACAAAGGAAGATATAAGTTTCAGCGGTTGCTTTCAACTTCAACATATATATCTCATGGATAATTGTCAACACAAAGTAATATAACAAGTGCAATAGGTAAACATGTAAGAATCAATGCACACAGTTTACACAAGTGTTTGCTTCTAAGATAGAAAGAATAGGTAAGCTGACTCAACAATAAAGTAGAAGAATGGCCCTTCGCAGAGGGAAGCATTGATTACTATTTTTGTGCTAGAGCTTTTCATTTTGAAAACATAGAAACAATTTTGTCAACGGTAGTAATAAATCATATGTGTTATGTATAAGACATCCTATAAGTTGCAAGCCTCATGCATAGTATACCAATAGTGCCCGCACCTTGTCCTAATTAGCTTAGATTAACACGGATTATCATTGCATAACATATGTTTCAACCAAGTGTCACAAAGGGGTACCTCTATGCCGCCTGTACAGAGGTCTAAGGAGAAAGTTCGCATTGGATTTCTCGCTTTTGATTATTCTCAACTTAGACATCCATACCGGGACAACATAGACAACAGATAATTGACTCCTCTTTTAATGCTTAAGCATTTAACAACAGATAATATTCTCATAAGAGATTGAGGATTTGTGTCCAAACTGAAACTTCCACCATGATTCATGGCTTTAGTTAGCGGCCCAATGTTCTTCTCTAACAATATGCATACTCAAACCATTTGATCATGAAAATCGACCTTACTTCAGACAAGACGAACTTGCATAGAAACTCACATGATATTCAACAAAGGTAAAAGTTGATGGCGTCCCCAGAAACATGGTTACCGCTCAACAAGCAACTTATTAAGAAATAAGATACATAAGTACATATTCTTCACCACAATAGTTTTTAAGGCTATTTTCCCATGAGCTATGTATTGTAAAGGCAAAGAATAGAATTTTAAAGGTAGCACTCAAGTAATGTACTTTGGAATGGCGGAGAAATACCATGTAGTAGGTAGGTATGGTGGACACAAATGGCATGGTTTTGGCTCAAGGATTTGGATGCACGAGAAGAATTCCTCTCAATACAAGGCTAGGCTAGCAAGGTTGTTTGAAGCAAACTCAAGTATAAAACGGTGCAGCAAGACTCACATATGAACATATTGTAAGCATTATAAGACTTTACATCGTCTCCTTGTTGTTCAAACACCTTAACCAGAAAAATATCTAGACTCTAGAGACCAATCATGCAAACCAAATTTTAACAAGCTCTATGTAGTTCTCCATTAATAGGTGCAAAGTACATGATGCAAGAGCTTAAACATGATCTATATGAGCACAACAATTGCCAAGTATCAAATTATTCAAGACATTATACCAATTACCACATGAAGCATTTTCTGTTTCCAACCAAATAACAATGAACGAAGCAGTTTCAACCTTCGCAATGAACATTAAGAATAAAGCTAAGAACATATGTGTTCATACGAAACAGCGGAGCGTGTCTCTTTCCCAAACAAAGAATGATAGGATCCGATTTTATTCAAACAAAAACAAAAATAAAAGCAAACAGACGCTCCAAGTAAAGCACATAAGATGTGACTGAATAAAAATATAGTTTCACTAGAGGTGAACTGATAAGTTGTCGATGAAGAAGGGGATGCCTTGGGCATCCCCAAGCTTAGATGCTTGAGTCTTAAAATATGCGGGGATGAACCACGGGGCATCCCCAAGCTTAGACTTTTCACTCTTCTTGATCATATTGTATCATCCTCCTCTCTTGACCCTTGAAAACTTCCTCCACACCAAACTCGAAACAAACTCATTAGAGGGTTAGTGCATAATTGAAACTATGAGCTTACTAGAGATTCACCCAAATCTCCCACACTATGACCAGTAGTGTCACTCGTATAGGTGTGTTCTTCAAAGATCGCCCTGTAGGACAGCGTCTTCGCTCATCAAGAGCCGCTCAGAACACATTAAGACATTGTCAACCTGCCTTACAGTAGCTATGAGAGAATTGCATCTGCAGCGGAGTGGGAGTATTAAATTTTCTCTCAACTCAGTTACTCCGGTTTGTTTTCCCAGGTCCTAGTTCACGGAATTTCCGATCACATAGGTTGGGTTACCCCTCGGCAACTCAAGTGGGTCTCAAACCCATCTCCCTCGATGCAAGGTCTATCATGTTTCTTGATAGTCCTTTTGTGAAAGGATCTGCCAGATTTTTAGCACTTTGGACATAATCCAATGCTATCACTCCGGAGTTCTTCAGTTTTCTGACAGACTTCAATCTCCTCTTGATATGTTTGGAACTTTTCATGTTATCCTTATAACTTTTCACTTTGACAATCACAGTTTGATTATCACAGTTCATAAGGATGCCCGGTATTGGTTTTTCAACCATAGACAAGTCCATCAAGAGCTCACGAAGCCATTCCGCTTCGACAGTAGCTGTATCTAATGCTGTGAGTTCTGCTTCCATAGTTGACCTTGTTAAGATGGTCTGCTTGCAAGACTTCCAGGAAACAGCGCCACCACCAAGAGTGAAAACATATCCACTTGTGGCCTTCATCTTAGCATCTGAAATCCAATTGGAATCACTATACCCTTCAAGTCCTCTTGGATACCCGGTATAATGAATTCCATAACTCATGGTTCCCTTTAGATAGTGATGACCCACAAGTATAGGGGATCGCAACAGCTTCGAGGGAAGTAAAACCCAATTTATTGATTCGACACAAGGGGAGCCAAAGAATATTTGTAAGCCTTAACAGCGGAGTTGTCAATTCAGCTGCACTGGAAATAGACTTGCTCGCAAGAGTTTATCAGAATTTTATAGCAGAGCGTAGTGAAATGCACAGTAACAAAGACAGAAGAGGATTATAGTAAACAGCAGGATTAAAATACGTAGGCACAGGGATGGACGAACGGGCGCCATGGATAAGAGAACTCATGTAACAATCAAGGTAGGGCATTTGCAAATAGTAATAAAAAAGATCCAAGTACTAAACAATCATAGGCATGTGTTCCATATTTAGTCGTACGTGCTCGCAATGAGAAACTTGCACAACATCTTTTGTCCTACCAGCCGGCAGCCGGGCCTCTAGGGAATCTACTGGAAATTAAGGTACTCCTTTTAATAGCACCGAGCAAAGCATTAACACTCCGTGAACACATGTGATCCTCATATCACCGCCTTCCCCTCCGGTCCCAATTTCTGTCACTTTGGGGCCTCGGGTTCCGGACAACAACATGTGTATACAACTTGCAGGTAAGATCATAAAGCAATGAATATCATCATGAATTGATAACATGTTCAGATCTGAGATCATGGCACTGGGCCCTAGTGACAAGCATTAAGCATAACAAGTTGCAACAATATCATAAAAGTACCAACAACGGATACTAGACACTATGCCCTAACAATCTTATGACTATTACATGATCAATCTCATCCAATCCCTACCATCCCCTTCAGCCTACAGCGGGGGAATTACTCACACATGGATGGGGGAAACATGGCTGGTCGATGGAGAGGCGTCGGTGGCGATGATGGCGATGATCTCCTCCAATTCCCCGTCCCGGCGGAGTGCCAGAACGGAGTTTCTGGTCCCGAGACGGAGTTTCGCGATGGCGCGGTGTTCTGGATGTCTTATGGCGATTTCGTCTAACCCCGTGCGTTTTAGGTCGAAACCCTTAAGTAGTCGAAAGGGGGCGTCGGAGGCTGGCCGAGGCGCCGCCACCATAGGCCGGCGCGGCCCAGGGGCCCACCGCGCCTTGTGGGGTGGGCGCCTCGTGGCCCCCCTCCTTCTGGTCTTCTGGCTCCGTTAATCTTCTGTGAAAATAGGCCCATTGGAATTAATCCCGGGGATTTTCCTGAAAGTTGAGTTTCTGCACAAAAACGACACCAGAGCAATTCTGCTGAAAACAGCGTTAGTCCGTGTTAGTTGTATCCAAAATACACAAATTAGAGGCAAAACAATAGCAAAAGTGTTCGGGAAAGTAGATACGTTTTGGACGTATCAACTCCCCCCTTAGCTTATTGCTTGTCCTCAAGCAATTCAGTTAACAACTGAGTGCGATAAAAGAACTTTCACGAACACATTTGTTCATATGATGTAAATATTCTCATGATATGGCAAGTACTTAAGCAATTCATAATAAGATACATGCAAATAAAGTCATCTAATAGCTATGTCAATCATGGAAAAGGTACCAACAAATTAATAATAAGCATCATGAATCATGTCTATCAGCAAGATTGCAATGTTCATAAAAGGATATGATAAAGTGGTATCTCGCTTGCCCGTATTTGTACAACAAAACATAAATGCCCGGGCACCTTTGAAGTTCATGGAAAGACTGGAAGTAGAGATTATCAAAGATAAAAGCATCAAAGTTATACCACAGTTAATCACATTTTGGGACAAGCATATTATACTAAGAATGAGAGTTGTGCTCTCAAGAAAGTGCTCAAAGAAAGGATGATGACTCAACATAAAAGTAAAAGATTGACCCTTCGCAGAGGGAAGCAGGGATTAACATGTGCTAGAGATTTTCATTTTTTTAAGACTTAAGTAAAATTGTTTTGAGAGGTGTTTGTTGTTGTCAACGAATGATAGTGGGTACTCTAACTACCTCATCAACCAGACTTTCAAGAGCGGCTCCCATGAAGAACGTTATCTCTACCAGCAAGGTAGATCATCCCTCTTCCCTTTTGTTTTACACATGTATTTTAGTTTCATTATGGATGACACTCCCCCCAACCTTTGCTTACACAAGCCATGACTAACCGAATCCTCGGGTGCCTTCCAACATTCTCATACCATGGAGGAGTGTCTATTTGCAAATTAAGTTGCTTACTGATAAATCAGGGCAAAACATGTGAAGAGAATTATTGGTGAAAGTTAATTAATTGGGGCTGGGAACCCCTGCGACTCTTTTGCAAAATTATTGGATAAGCGGATGTGCCACTAGTCCATTGGTGAAGGTCTGTCCAGTAAATGACAAGGTTGAAAGATAAAACACCACATACTTCCTCATGAGCTATAAAACATCGACACAAATTGAGAAGTATTTTGAAGGTTTAAAGGTAGCACATGAGAATTTACTTGGAATGGTTTGAAATGCCATGCATAGGTATTTATGGTGGACACTTTGGAATAACTTGGTTTTCAGGGTTTGGAAGCACGAGCAGCGTTCCCGCTCAGTACAAGTGAAGGCTAGCAATAGACTGGGAAGCGACAATCAAGAGAGCAATAACTGTCATAATCATGCTTGCGACAAAATAAATTAACAGAGGCATAAAAGTGATACAAGAACTCTGAGGCAAAGTAAATCATCGAGGCTTAATTGACTTTTGTTTAGTCATATGCATGCGTGAGCATGTGCCAAGTCGATTCAAGTGAATTATTCAGAGGAGGATACCACAATGTCATATCTATCTATGAATAAAGCAATGCAAGCAAATATTTATGACATGCTACTCATATTAATAAATTGGAGCTAAACATGAGAGATCATGAACTACTAAACATTCATTAAATGACATATACCTCACATGAACCAACTAAGCATGCTCACATGGATGAGTATATGTACAAAAATGAAAACAAATAGAGTTCATACCAGCCTCTCACCACAGTCAAATTGTCGTAGATCGTCATTATTGCCTTTTACTTGTGTAGCTTGAATAATATGAAGCGAAAACCAAGCTCCAACCACCGAAGACCGCTGAACTCCATAATGAACTTTACAAAACCAAAGAAGAACAACAAATGTTTTTGGTGTTTTCGAATTGGAAACAAGAACAAAAGGAAACAAGCAAACAAAGCAAAATCTTTTGGATTTTCTCATAGCAAACCAACGATAGGAAATAAAGCAAAATAGGAACAAGAAACCAAGATAAACAAATGGTAAAGAGAAAAAACAGAAATATTTTTGGTCTTTTTGTGTTTTAGAAAAGGAACAAAGCAAAAATAAGAGAATGAAAACTAAAAGAGTCACATAAACACAAAGTAGCAGAAATTCGTCAAACTTGACAGCAGTACAGTAATCTATTTTTACGAAAATCTTCCGCTGCTCAACTCGAAAAGTGTTCAACTAATGAAAGTTAGATAATAACATGGGGAACATGCCCAAAAATTGGTTTCGCAAAATAACGTTCTGGCTGTTTTTGGTAATTTTTTTGGTATCAGTCCAGAATCTGTTTTCAAACAGCACTTCCCCAAATATCATCTCCCTCTTATTAGAAACCACCTTAAGAAGCTAAACAAGTATGTACAAGTATCCGGCAATTGTAATATGCAATGAATGAGTGATGCCGGCATACCTCCCCCAAGCTTAGGCTTTTGGCCTAAGTGGAGATCAATCCCATGGCGCCCATGAAGTGGCACCTCCGTCAATAAACAACATTTTATAGACAATATTTTCTAAACTAGAGTCAGTTGTGACAAATTGGTGACTCTTCATAGCAGCAATGTCAAGTCTTATAGGGGTTAATTTCTCATCAGTAGGATCAAGAGGAAGATCTAGATGTGCCATAATACGTGAGGCAACAATTCCTCCAAAAATAGGCCCCTTATTGGATAAACGACGAGCAACAAGAGCACCAAGATGATAAGGTGTTTTCCCAGTAAGTGCAGCAACTAGAAAAGCAAGATGATAACTAGAAATGTTGCTAGTGTTCTCCCTACCAAGAATGCTAGTAGCAAGATAGTAAGCGAAATATCTAATGGCAGGGAGTTGAATGTTTCTTATCTTGCCGCGCTGAATAGCGCGGTCATCATCATTGGTAACTTCTCGATAGAGCTCCGTCAAAGCTTTGGGGCTTTTTTCAATCTTCTTCGCTGTACCTACAGGAGCAATATCCAATGCAACACAAAAATCCTTCAACTTCATAGTAATAGGCCTATCATAAATCCTAAATGAAACTGATGGTGTGAAGTGTGTGTTGTTGAACTTAAAGCTTTCAACAAAGATTTTAGTTAGCATGTAGTATTGACTCCTCTCATCTTCCATATAGGTAGATAAGCCCACATTATTGATGAGGAACAAGAAGTCATCAAGCAGCCCTGCATTACGCAAAAAGTCATAGCATGGAAAAGATGAAGCATTAGGAACCCCATTATCCTCTTCAACTTCGAAGCTCGGTGCGATGACATCCTCATTATAGGATCGTCTAATTCGAGTGGCTGCCCTTGAGGGCCTCCCCGTGCTTGTCGTATCTCTTTCGAACACTTCTCCAAAGATATGGTTATGCATCTTCCTTTTCTGAAATTTTTCAACAAACATTATAAAAGTTGATTTGGAGACATATAATTGAGGGAAACTACTATAGGAACTTGGTAGAGTACTAAACATGCATCAAAACTAATTTTTACAACTTAGAACAAGCATGCAAGCTCACTTAACATGTTACCTACAGCAGCAAAATATTCAAGATATACTCAACCAAACAAAATTCTATTTGGATAATCGGAGGAGTCACATACCGGAGAGCAAATGTGCCAAATTTCAGACAGAAATCTGGGCTGAGCAAAGCGATCGAGAAATCTTGAGCTCTTGAGCAGAAACGTGAGTGAGAGAAAGTGAGTACGAGTTTTTTCGGGAGAGAGTAGAATGGGAGGAAGAGATGAGTTAGTGGGGCAAGGAGGGGCCCACACCACAGGGTGGCGCACCCCCCTCCTTGGCGCGCCGGCACATGGGGGCCAGCCCTGGGTGCCCCACTGGTCAGCCCCAGGCACTCCCAGGTTGCTCTTCGAAAAATAAGACCAACGGTATAATTTTTGTAAATTTTTGAGAACTTCGAAAAACGCACATTTTTGGGTGTTAAGATTATTATTACAGGGCAGAAAAAGATTTTCAAACTTCTAAACAACTTAAGCATCTTGCAAAACAAGTAGTGCTACAGCAAGTAAAACAAGTGGAGAAAGAAAGAAATGTTGTTTAGCTCTTCTATGCATATAAAATATACTTGTTAACAAGGTTGATCAAGTCTTGCCACCAAATAATTTTTACATGTCATAAGAAGAAATAAACCTCAAATCAATCATGTTACCTTATATTGTATTGATATGGATCCAATCACAAGAGTTTGATATTCTTCTTTAGGCTCATATATTGGACAATCAATATCTCCCACTTTGATAGATCTCAAATTAGAAATTGTATTAACTCCATATACTTTATCAATCCTCTTGGGAAAATAAACAGTATATGTTCCTTGTCATCAACATTGAAAGTAACTTTTCCTTTATTGCAATCAATAACAGCCCCTGCAGTGTTAAGAAAAGGTCTTCCAAGAATAATAGACATATTATCATCTTCAGGCATTTCCAACACAACAAAATCACTTAATATTAAGCAGTTTTGAGTAACTTGAACAGGAACATCCTCACATACACCAACAGGAACAGCAGTGGATTTATCAGCCATTTGCAAAGATATATCAGTTGGTATCAATTTATCTAGATAAAGTCTCTTGTAAAGAGAAAAGGCATAACACTAACTCCTGCTTCCAAATCACACAGAGCAGTTCTAACATAATTATTCTTGATGGAACAAGGAATAGTTGGTATACCTGGGTCGCCCAGCTTCTTTGGAACTTTGCCATTGAAAGAGTAATTAGCGAGCATAGTGGAAATCTCCTCATTAGGAATCTTCCTTTTGTTAGAGACAATATCTTTCATATACTTTGAATAAGGAGGCAATTTAATAGCATCAGTCAAAGGGATTTGCAAAAACAAAGGTTTCATCCAATCACAAAATTTATTTTAGTGTTCTTCTTCCTTTGATTTTAGTTTCTTAGCAGGAAAAGGCATTTGCTTTTGAACCCAAGGTTCTCTTTCATTACCATGTTTCTTAGCAATAAAATCTTCTTTAGTGTACTTTTTATTTTTAGCATGCTTTTCAGGTTCATCTTCAATCTCATCTTTATCAGAAACATCATTCTTATCATTATCTTTATCATGTTCATTACCACTTTCAGTTTCAGCATCAGAATAAAAATACTATTAGGATCATTAACAGGTTCAGAGGATTCTACAACAGTTTTATGTTTCTTCTTCTTTTTCTTAGAAGGAGCACTAGTTTCTTTAGTTCGTTGAGAATCTTGTTCAACTCTTTTGGGATGCCCTCAGGATATAGAGGATCCTGAGTAGAAACACCACCTCTAGTTGTTACTTCATAAGCATGTTTTTCTTTAGAACTATTTTTCAACAAGTCATTTTGCACTTTAGTGAGTTGATCAATTTGAGTTTGAACCATATGAAAATGTTTAACAAGCATCTTAACATCATTGGAGGTTCTCTCCACAATATCATGCAATTCACTAATAGCTTGAGAATTTCTCATTAAATGATTCTCTACTCTCATATTAAAATTATCTTGCTTAACAATATAATTATCAAACACATCTAAACATTGATCAGGAGGTTTTGAGTACGGAATATCTTCCCTACTAAAGCGTTGAAGAGAATGTACCTCAATCATGGATGAAGGGGGAGTTATCTTACATAAATCTTCTATGGGGGGTAAATTCTTCACATCTTCAGATTTAATACCTTTCTCCTTAAGAGATTTCTTGGCTTCCCTCATATCTTCATCATTTAATTTAATCATACCCCTCTTCTTCAATATTGGCGTTGGAGTTGGTTCAGGTGTAGTCCAATCATCATGATTCCGGCCTATTTTAGCCAATAATTCTTCCGCTTCGTCTGGAGTTCTTTTCCTGAAAACACAACCAGCACAACTATCCAGGTATGCCCTAGACTCAATGGTTAGTCCACTATAAAATATATCAAGTAAATCATGCTTTTCCAAATCATGTCCAGGCCGAGCTCTGATGAGAGAGCAAAATCTTGCCCAAGCTTCAGGCAATTTCTCTCCATCTTCCTGGTCAAAACTATAAATTTTCTACAAAGCAATATGTTGAGCACTAGCAGGAAAGTATTTGCGAAAGAAAACATCAAGAAAACCACTTGGACTATGATGCGCGTAGATGTACACGTCCGTTGGGAACCCCAAGAGGAAGGTATGATGCGCACAGCGGCAAGTTTTCCCTCAGAAAGAAACCAAGGTTTATCGAACCAGGAGGAGCCAAGAAGCACGTTGAAGGTTGATGGCGGCGATGTAGTGCGGCGCAACACCAGGGATTCCGGCGCCAACGTGGAACCTGCACAACACAAACAAAGTACTTTGCCCCAACGAAACAGTGAGGTTGTCAATCTCACCGGCTTGCTGTAACAAAGGATTAACCGTATTGTGTGGAAGATGATTGTTTGCAAGAAAACAGTAAAACAAGTATTGCAGAGATTGTATTTCAGTATAAAAGAATGGACCGGGGTCCACAGTTCACTAGAGGTGTCTCTCCCATAAGATAAAAGCATGTTGGGTGAACAAATTACAGTCGGGCAATTGACAAATAGAGAGGGCACCGCGATGCACATACATGGCATGATAAATATAGTGAGATTTAATTGGGCATTACGACAAAGTACATAGACCGCCATCCAACTGCATCTATGCCTAAAAAGTCCACCTTCAGGTTATCATCCGAACCCCCTCCGGTATTAAGTTGCAAAGCAACAGACAATTGCATTAAGTATGGTGCGTAATGTAATCAACAACTACATCCTTAGACATAGAATCAATGTTTTATCCCTAGTGGCAACAGCACAATACAACCTTAGAACTTTCTATCACTGTCCCAGGTATCAATGTAGGCATGAACCCACTATCGAGCATAAATACTCCCTCTTGGAGTTAAGAGTAAAAACTTGGCCAGCCTCTACTAATAACGGAGAGCATGCAAGATCATAAACAACACATAAGTAATAACTTGATAATCACCATAACATAGTATTCTCTATCCATCGGATCCCGACAAACACAACATATAGCATTACGTATAGATGATCTTGATCATGTTAGGCAGCTCACAAGATCCAACAATGAAGCACATAAGGAGAAGACAACCATCTAGCTACTGCTATGGACCCATAGTCCGGGGTGAACTACTCACTCATCACTCCGGAGGCGACCATGGCGGTGTAGAGTCCTCCGGGAGATGAATCCCCTCTCCGGCAGGGTGCCGGAGGAGATCTCCAGAATCCCCGAGATGGGATTGGCGGCGGCATCTCGGCAAGGTTTTCCGTATCGTGGCTCTCGGTACCGGGGTTTCGCGACGGAGGCTTTAAGTAGGCGGAAGGGCAACGTGGGGGCCACACGAGGGCCCCACACCATAGGTCGGCGCGGCCAGGGCCGCGCCGCCCCATGGTGGCGGCGCCTCGTGGCCCCACTTCGACTCCTCTCGGTGTAAGCTTCGTGGCAAAATAGGACCCTGGGCGTTGATTTCGTCCAATTCCGAGAATATTTCGTTACTAGGATTTCTGAAACCAAAAACAGCAGAAAACAGCAACTGGCTCTTCGGCATCTTGTTAATAGGTTAGTTCCAGAAAATGCACGAATATGACATAAAGTGTGCATAAAACATGTAGATATCATCAATAATGTGGCATGGAACATAAGAAATTATCGATACGTTGGAGACGTATCAGCATCCCCAAGCTTAGTTCTGCTCGTCCCGAGCAGGTGAAACGATAACAAAGATAATTTCTGAAGTGACATGCCATCATAATCTTGATCATACTATTTGTAAGCATATGTAATGAATGCAGCGATCAAAACAATGGTAATGACATGAGTAAACAAGTGAATCATAAAGCAAAGACTTTTCATGAATAGTACTTCAAGACAAGCATCAATAAGTCTTGCATAAGAGTTAACTCATAAAGCAATAAATCAAAGTAAAGGTATTGAAGCAACACATAGGAAGATTAAGTTTCAGCGGTTGCTTTCAACTTATAACATATATATCTCATGGATAATTGTCAACATAGAGTAATATAACAAGTGCAATATGCAAGTATGTAGGAATCAATGCACAGTTCACACAAGTGTTTGCTTCTTGAGGTGGAGAGAGATAGGTGAACTGACTCAACATAAAAGTAAAAAAGAAAGGTCCTTCAAAGAGGAAAGCATCGATTGCTATATTTGTGCTAGAGCTTTTATTTTGAAAACATGAAACAATTTTGTCAACGGTAGTAATAAAGCATATGAGTTATGTAAATTATATCTTACAAGTTGCAAGCCTCATGCATAGTATACTAATAGTGCCCGCACCTTGTCCTACTTAGCTTGGACTACCGGATCATCGCAATGCACATGTTTTAACCAAGTGTCACAATGGGGTACCTCCATGCCGCCTGTACAAGGGTCTAAGGAGAAAGTTCGCATTGGATTTCTCGCTTTGATCATTCTTCAACTTAGACACCCATACCGGGACAACATGAACAACAGATAATGGACTCCTCTTTAATGCATAAGCATGTAGCAACAATTACTATTCTCACATGAGATTGAGGATATGTGTCCAAAACTGAAACTTCCACCATGATTCATGGCTTTAGTTAGCGGCCCAATGTTCTTCTCTAACAATATGCATGCTCCAATCATTAAGGTGGTAGATCTCTCTTACTTCAGACAAGACGAACATGCATAGCAACTCACATGATATTCAACAAAGAGTAGTTGATGGCGTCCCCAGAAACATGGTTATCGCACAACAAGCAACTTAATAAGAGATAAAGTGCATAAGTACATATTCAATACCACAATAGTTTTTAAGCTATTTGTCCCATGAGCTATATATTGCAAAGGCGAATGATGGAATTTTAAAGGTAGCACTCAAGCAATTTACTTTGGAATGGCAAAAAATACCATGTAGTAGGTAGGTATGGTGGACACAAATGGCATAGTGGTTGGCTCAAGGATTTTGGATGCATGAGAAGTATTCCCTCTCGATACAAGGTTTAGGCTAGCAAGGTTATTTGAAACAAACACAAGGATGAACCGGTGCAGCAAAACTCACATAAAAGACATATTGTAAACATTATAAGACTCTACACCGTCTTCCTTCTTGTTCAAAACTCAATACTAGATATTATCTAGACTCTAGAGAAACCAAATATGCAAACCAAATTAGCAAGCTCTAAGTGTTTCTTCATTAATGGGTGCAAAGTATATGATGCAAGAGCTTAAACATGAGCACAACAATTGCCAAGTATCACATTATCCAAGATATTATAGCAAATACTACATGTATCATTTTCCAATTCCAACCATATAACAATTTAACGAAGAAGAAACTTTGCCTTGAACATTATGAGTAAAGCCTAAGGACATACTTGTCCATATGCAACAGCGGAGCGTGTCTCTCTCCCACAAAGTGAATGCTAGGATCCAACTTTATTCAAACAAAACAAAAAAAAGCAAAAACAAACCGACGCTCCAAGCAAAGTGCATGAGATGTGACGGAATAAAAATATAGTTTCAGGGGAGGAACCTGATGATGTTGTCGATGAAGAAGGGGATGCCTTGGGCATCCCCAAGCTTAGACTCTTGAGTCTTCTTAGAATATGCAGGGGTGAACCACCGGGGCATCCCCAAGCTTAGAGCTTTCACTCCTCTTGATCATAGTATATCATACTCCTCTGATCCTTGAAAACTTCCTTCACACCAAACTTCAAGCAAACTCATTAGAGGGTTAGTGCACAATAAAAGTTTACATGTTCAGAGGTGACACAATCATTCTTAATACTTCTGGACATTGCATAAAGCTACTGGACATTAATGGATCAAAGAAATTCATCCAACATAGCAAAAGAGGCAATGCGAAATAAAAGGCAGAATCTGTCAAAACAGAACAGTTCGTAAAGATGAATTTTAAAATGGCACCAGACTCGCTCAAATGGAAAAACTCAAAACTAATGAAAGTTGCGTACATATCTGAGGATCACTCACGTAAATTGGCATAATTTTCTGAGTTACCTACAGAGAATTAGGCCCAGATTCGTGACAGCAAAGAAATCTGTTTCTGCGCAGTAATCCAAATCTAGTATGAACCTTACTATAGAGACTTTACTTGGCACAAAAACATGATAAGGAGAGGTTGCTACAGTAGTAAACAACTTCCAAGACTCAAATATAAAACAAAGTGCTGTAGTAAAAACATGGGTTGTCTCCCATAAGCGCTTTTCTTTAACGCCTTCAGCTAGGCGCAGAAAGTGTAATTCAAGTATTATCAAGAGATGAAGCATCGGCATTATAAGTTCCCCCATCTGTGGTGGCACTAAGGGCTTTGTCAATTTTAGGCCTATAATAATATTTCTTTGGTTTAGGCACTTTAGAGACATACATAAATTTTTGCTCCTTTCCCACATAAGCTTTCTCTCTAAACTTTAAAGATGAAAAGGTTGAACCCAAGGTTCCCATAGCTTTTTCAAGTTCGCCAATCCTATTAATTTGATTATCATGGTTAACACAAGTTCCTAGGACACTAATTCTTTCATCAATTTCTCCTAAGGATTTGTCAAGTTCATCAGTTTTATCAAGTAACATCTCCAACTTAGTTTCAACACTAAGATTTTTCTCTATGGTTTCCAATTTTTTCATAACATCCTCAAGGGAAGTTTCAATTTTAGTTTCATTAACAGGTGGTGTTCCAAATAAACTCTCAATAATGCAACTAGCTTCTAAAGCGGGGGCACCTAGGAAGTTACCTCCCGCGAGACAATCAAGAACATATCTATTCCAGCTAGAGATACCAACATAAAAATTCCTGAGTAGGATAGCGGTGGAGTGTTTCTTAGTGCACCTATGATGAGCATCACTAATTCTGTACCAGGCATCTTTAAGACTTTCTCCACCTTGTTGCTTAAACGAACGGACTTCAACTTCAGGATTACTCATTTTAGCAATAGTAAATAAAACAAACTAGATAAAGTAAATGCAAGTAACTAATTTTTGTGTGTTTTGATATAGAGTGCAAGACAGTAAATAAAGTAAAGCTAGCAACTAATTTTTTTGTGTTTTGATATAATGCAGCAAACAAAGTAGTAAATAAAATAAAGCAAGACAAAAACAAGGTAAAGAGATTGAGAAGTGGAGACTCCCCTTGCAGCGTGTCTTGATCTCCCCGGCAACGCGAGAAAAAGTGCTTGATGCGCGTAGATGTACACGTCCGTTGGGAACCCCAAGAGGAAGGTATGATGCGCACAGCGGCAAGTTTTCCCTCAGAAAGAAACCAAGGTTTATCGAACCAGGAGGAGCCAAGAAGCACGTTGCAGGTTGATGGCGGCGGGATGTAGTGCGGCGCAACACCAGGGATTTCGGCGCCAACGTGGAACCTGCACAACACAACAAAGTACTTTGCCCCAACGAAACAGTGAGGTTGTCAATCTCACCGGCTTGCTGTAACAAAGGATTAACCGTATTGTGTGGAAGATGATTGTTTGCAAGAAAACAGTAAAACAAGTATTGCAGTAGATTGTATTTCAGTATAAAAGAATGGACCGGGGTCCACAGTTCACTAGAGGTGTCTCTCCCATAAGATAAAAGCATGTTGGGTGAACAAATTACAGTCGGGCAATTGACAAATAGAGAGGGCACCGCGATGCACATACATGGCATGATAAATATAGTGAGATTTAATTGGGCATTACGACAAAGTACATAGACCGCCATCCAACCGCATCTATGCCTAAAAAGTCCACCTTCAGGTTATCATCCGAACCCCCTCCGGTATTAAGTTGCAAAGCAACAGACAATTGCATTAAGTATGGTGCGTAATGTAATCAACAACTACATCCTTAGACATAGAATCAATGTTTTATCCCTAGTGGCAACAGCACAACACAACCTTAGAACTTTCTGTCACTGTCCCAGGTATCAATGTAAGCATGAACCCACTATCGAGCATAAATACTCCCTCTTGGAGTTAAGAGTAAAAACTTGGCCAGAGCCTCTACTAATAACGGAGAGCATGCAAGATCATAAACAACACATAAGTAATAACTTGATAATCACCATAACATAGTATTCTCTATCCATCGGATCCCGACAAACACAACATATAGCATTACGATAGATGATCTTGATCATGTTAGGCAGCTCACAAGATCCAACAATGAAGCACATAAGGAGAAGACAACCATCTAGCTACTGCTATGGACCCATAGTCCAGGGGTGAACTACTCACTCATCACTCCGGAGGCGACCATGGCGGTGTAGAGTCCTCCGGAGATGAATCCCCTCTCCGGCGGGGTGCCGGAGGAGATCTCAGAATCCCCGAGATGGGATTGGCGGCGGCGGCGTCTCGAAGGTTTTCCGTATCGTGGCTCTCGGAGGGGTTTCGCGACGGAGGCTTTAAGTAGGCGGAAGGGCAACGTGGGGGCCACACGAGGGCCCCACACCATAGGTCGGCGCGGCCAGGGCACGGCGCCGCCCTATGGTGGCGGCGCCTCGTGGCCCCACTTCGACTCCTCTTCGGTCTTCTGGAAGCTTCGTGGCAAAATAGGACCCTGGGCATTGATTTCGTCCAATTCCGAGAATATTTCGTTACTAGGATTTCTGAAACCAAAAACAGCAGAAAACAGCAACTGGCTCTTCGGCATCTTGTTAATAGGTTAGTTCCGGAAAATGCACGAATATGACATAAAGTGTGCATAAAACATGTAGATATCATCAATAATGTGGCATGGAACATAAGAAATTATCGATACGTTGGAGACGTATCAGACTATCAATAGAATCAGGAGGCAAACTATTATACCAAATTTTAGCATCATCCTTTAATGAGAATGGAAAATTTTTAGCAACAAAATAAGTACGCTTCTTAATATCATCAGAAAACAAGCTACTCAAAGTAGAAAGCTCATTCATGTGCTCTACAGCACTTTCTTTTTCAGTACCACAAAAAGGTGTTTTCTCAACAATAGATATATGAGATAAATCAAGAGAAAAATCATAATCCTTATCCTTAATGTTTATAGGAGATGCGGCAAATTTAGGATCAGGAGACAGTTTATATCTAACGGCACGTTGTGCAATAAGCTTTTTAAGGTTACTTGTACCAGTAGTAGCATTGCATTTATCAATAAAATCATCATCAAGTTCCACATAATCTTCATCAAGATCATCACTAGAGTATTCAAGACTCAGGTGAATTAACAGGTGTAACAGTATTTTCATTAGGAATTTCAGTATTTTCAATTTGTCTAGACCTAGCAATTGTAGCATCTAGAAAAGGACCTAATGAACCATTATCATCAAGCACAGTAGAAGCATCATCAAAATTATCAGAGGAATTTTCAGATTCAGCAGAAGTACCAACACGTGAAGCTTGTGGTGGTGAAACAAGTTGACTTATCACAGATGGTGAATCAAGAGCAGCAGAGGTACTCAGAGTTGTACCTTTTCTTGTAGTGGATGGTAATATGGCGACTTTAGTATCGCGAGGTTTACCCATGATGGAGAATTTGCAGCGAACAATATCAATTCAGGTGAACTTGCAAATAAAGCTATGCTCCCCGACAACGTCGCCAGAAAATAGTCTTGATGACCCACAAGTATAGGGGATCGCAACAGTCTTCGAGGGAAGTAAAACCCAATTTATTGATTCGATACAAGGGGAGCCAAAGAATATTTGTAAGCCTTAACAGCGGAGTTGTCAATTCAGCTGCACCTGGAAATAGACTTGCTCGCAAGAGTTTATCAGTAGCAACAGTTTTATAGCAGTAGCAGTAGTGAAATATCAGCAGCAGTGTAACAAAGATAGCAGTAGTGATTATAGTAAACATCAGGATTAAAATATTGTAGGCACAGGGATGGATGAACGGGCGCTGCATGGATAAGAGAACTCATGTAACAATCAAGGTAGGGCATTTGCAAATAGTAATAAACAGTATCCAAGTACTAAACAATCATAGGCATGTGTTCCATATATAGTCGTACGTGCTCGCAATGAGAAACTTGCACAACATCTTTTGTCCTACCAGCCGGTGGCAGCCGGGCCTCTAGGGAATCTACTGGAAATTAAGGTATGATGTCTACGGGTGCTTCTATTCTTGTAGACAGTGTTGGGCCTCCAAGAGCAGAGGTTTGTAGAACAGCAGCAAGTTTCCCTTAAGTGGATCACCCAAGGTTTATCGAACTCGGGAGGAAGAGGTCAAAGATATCCCTCTCATGCAACCCTGCAACCACAAAGCAAGAAGTCTCTTGTGTCCCCAACACACCTAATAGGTGCACTAGTTCGGCGAAGAGATAGTGAAATACAAGTGGTATGAATGAATATGAGCAGTAGTACGGCGCCAGAAAATAGCTTGCTGGCGTGCAGTTGATAGTAGTAATATTGCAGGCAGTAAACATGCAGTAGAACAGTAAACAAGCGGCGATAGCAGTTTTAGGAACAAGGCCTAGGGATCATACTTTCACTAGTGGACACTCTCAACATTGATCGCATAATAAATAAGTCTTTCTCATATGTGCTACATACACTCTTTTGTTGGATGATGGACACATTGCGTAGGATTACACGAACCCTCAATGCCGGAGTTAACAAGCTCCACAATTCAATGTTCATATTTAAATAACCTTAGAGCATAATAGATCATTGCAAAATAAACCAAGAACTAACATAGTGCACACACTGTCCACATTACACTATGAAGGAGGAATAGATCACATCAATACTATCATAATGATAATTAACTCCACAATCTACAAGAGATCATGATCATAGCCTACGACAAGAACCACACGGTGCACACACTAGTCACCTTTACACCATGCAGGAGGAATAGACTACTTTAATAACATCACATGAGTAGCACATAACTAGTAGCGATACAAAGCTCATCATATGGATCTCAATCATGCAAAGCAATTCACGAGATCATTGTATTGGAGTACAGAGAGAGAGATTAACCACATAGCTACCGGTACAGCCCCGAGCCTCGATGGAGAACTACTCCCTCCTCATGGGAGACAGCAGCGTTGATGGAGATGGCGGTGGTGTTGATGGAGAAGCCTTCCGGGGCACTTCCCCGTCCGGCGGCGTGCCGGAACAGAGACTCTGTCCCCCGATCTTGGCTTCGCGATGGCGGCGGCTGGAAGGTTTCTCGTACCGTGGCTTTTCCGTCTCGAGGTTTTAGGTCGAGGGCTTCTTATAGGCGAAGAGGCGGCGTCAGAGGGTCGAAGAGGCGGCGACACCATAGGGTGGCGCGGGCCACACCCAGGCCGCGCCGGCCTATGGTCCGGTGGCCTGTGGCCCCCTCTGGTCCTTCCCGGTGTTCGGAAGCTTCGTGGAAAAATAGGATGCTGGGTCTTGATTTCGTCCGATTCCGAGAATATTTCCTTACTAGGATTTCGGAACCAAAAACAGAAAACAGCAACTGGCTCTTCGGCATCTTGTTAATAGGTTAGTTCCGAAAATGCACGAATATGATATAAAGTGTGCATAAAACATGTAGATATCATCAATAATGTGGCATGGAACATAAGAAATTATCGATACGTCGGAGACGTATCAGCATCCCCAAGCTTAGTTCTGCTCGTCCCGAGCAGGTAAACGATAACAAAGATAATTTCTGGAGTGACATGCCATCATAAACTTGATCATATTGTAAACATATGTAATGAATGCAGCGATCAAAACAATGGTAATGACATGAGTAAACAAGTGAATCATAAAGCAAAGACTTTTCATGAATAGTACTTCAAAACAAGCATCAATAAGTCTTGCATAAGAGTTAACTCATAAAGCAATAAGTCAAAGTAAAGGTATTGAAGCAACACAAAGGAAGATTAAGTTTCAGCGGTTGCTTTCAACTTATAACATGTATATCTCATGGATAATTGTCAATGCAAAGCAATATAATAAGTGCAATATGCAAGTATGTAGGAATCAATGCACAGTTCACACAAGTGTTTGCTTCTTGAGGTGGAGAGAGATAGGTGAACTGACTCAACATAAAAGTAAAAGAAAGGTCCTTCAAAGAGGAAAGCATCAATTGCTATATTTGTGCTAGAGCTTTGGTTTTGAAAACATGAAACAATTTTGTCAACGGTAGTAATAAAGCATATGTATCATGTAAATTATATCTTACAAGTTGCAAGCCTCATGCATAGTGTACTAATAGTGCCCGCACCTTGTCCTAATTAGCTTGGGTTAACACTGATCATCATTGCATAACATATGTTTCAACCAAGTGTCACAAAGGGGTACCTCTATGCCGCCTGTACAAGGGTCTAAGGAGAAAGTTCGCATTGGATTTCTCGCTTTTGATCATTCTTCAACTTAGACACCCATACCGGGACAACATAGACAACAGATAATGGACTCCTCTTTTAATGCTTAAGCATTCAACAGTTAATATTCTCATAAGAGATTGAGGTTTTATGTCCAAACTGAAACTTCCACCATGATTCATGGCTTTAGTTAGCGGCCCAATGTTCTTCTCTAACAGTATGCATACTCAAACCATTTAATTGTGAAAACCGCCCTTACTTCAGACAAGACGAACATGCATAGCAACTCACATGATATTCAACAAAGAGTTGATGGCGTCCCCAGAAACATGGTTATCGCACAACAAGCAACTTAATAAGAGATAAAGTGCATAAGTACATATTCAATACCACAATAGTTTTTAAGGCTATTTTGTCCCATGAGCTATATATTGCAAAGGCGAATGATGGAAATTTAAAGGTAGCACTCAAGCAATTTACTTTGGAATGGCGGAGGAATACCATGTAGTAGGTAGGTATGGTGGACACAAATGGAATAGTGGTTGGCTCAAGAATTTTGGATGCATGAGAAGTATTCCCTCTCGATACAAGGTTTAGGCTAGCAAAGTTATTTGAAACAAACACAAGGATGAACCGGTGCAGCAAAACTCACATAAAAGACATATTGAAAACATTATAAGACTCTACACCGTCTTCCTTGTTGTTCAAACTCAATACTAGAAATTATCTAGACCTTAGAGAGACCAATTATACAAACCAAATTTTAGCATGCTCTATGTATTTCTTCACTAATAGGTGCAAAGTATATGATGCAAGAGCTTAAACATGAGCACAACAATTGCCAAGTATCACATTATCGAAGATATTATAGCAAATACTACATGTATCATTTTCCAATTCCAACCATATAACAATTTAACGAAGCAGTTTCAACCTTCGCCATGAACATTAAAAGCTAAGAACACATGTGTTCATATGAACCAGCGGAGCGTGTCTCTCTCCCACAAGCATGTATTTATTCAGAGAATGAAAATAACAAAACAAAAATAAAAGCACACAGACGCTCCAAGTAAAGTACATAAGATGTGACCGAATAAAAATATAGTTTCAAGGGAGGAACCTGATAAATTTGTCGATGAAGAAGGGGATGCCTTGGGCATCCCCAAGCTTAGATGCTTGAGTCTTCTTGAAATATGCAGGGATGAACCACGGGGGCATCCCCAAGCTTAGACTCTTCACTCTTCTTGATCATAGTATATCATCCTCCTCTCTTGACCCTTGAAAACTTCCTCCACACCAAACTCGAAACAAACTCATTAGAGGGTTAGTGCATAATCAAAAATTCACATGTTCAGAGGTGACACAATCATTCTTAACACTTCTGTACATTGCTCAAAGCTACTGGAAGGTAATGGAACAAAGAAATCCACCCAACACAGCGAAAGAAGCAATGCGAAATAAAAGGCAGAATCTGTCAAAACAGAACAGTCCGTAAAGAAGAATTTTAAAATGGCACCAGACGTGCTCAAATGAAAATGCCCAAATTTAATGAAAGTTGCGTACATATCTGAGGATCACTCACGTAAATTGGCTTAATTTTCTGAGTTACCTACAGAGAATTAGGCCCAGATTCGTGACAGCAAAGAAATCTGTTTCTGCGCAGTAATCCAAATCTAGTATTCACTTTACTATCAAAGACTTTACTTGGCACAACAAAACACAAAACTAAGATAAGGAGAGGTTGCTACAGTATTAAACAACTTCCAAGACACAAATATAAAACAAAGTACTGTAGCAAAATAACACATGGGTTATCTCCCAAGAAGTTCTTTTTTTTTAGCCATTAAGATGGGCTCAGCAGTTTTAATGATGCACTCGCAAGAAATAGTATTCGAAGCAAAAGAGAGCATCAAGAGGCAAATTCAAAACACATTTAAGTCTAACATGCTTCCTATGCATAGGAATCTTGTAAATAAACAAGTTCATGAAGAGCAAAGTAACAAGCATAGGAAGATAAAACAAGTGTAGCTTCAAAAATTTCAGCATATAGAGAGGCATTTTAGTAACATGAAAATTTCTACAACCATATTTTCCTCTCTCATAATAACTTTCAGTAGCATCATGAGCAAACTCAACAATATAACTATCACATAAAGCATTCTTATCATGAGTCTCATGCATAAAATTATTACTCTCCACATAGGCATAATCAATTTTATTAGTTGTAGTGGGAGCAAATTCAACAAAGTAGCTATCATTATTATTCTCATCATCAAATATAGGAGGCATATTGTAATCATAATCAAATTTATCCTCCATAACAGGCGGTACTAAAAGACCAATATCATTATAATCATCATAAATAGGAGGCAAAATATCATCAAAGTAAATTTTCTCCTCAATGCTTGGGGGACTAAAAATATCATGCTCATCAAAGCCAGCTTCCCCAAGCTTAGAACTTTCTATATCATTAGCAACAATGGTGTTCAAAGCGTTCATACTAATATTACTACCAGCATGCAAATAAGATTTCATAGGTTTTTTAATTTTCGCATCAAACAATCCATGTTTTAAATCAGGAAATAGAATAAGAAGCTCATTCTTGTCCATTATGCCAAACTAGTGTAAACAAGAAACAAAAAGATGCAATTGCAGGATCTAAAGGAAATAGCTTCGAGCACACACACAATGGCCCCAGAAGTACTTTACACTGGACCGGAGTGAGAGCCTTTACCTTTCCTCCCCGCAACGGCGCCGAAAAAGTGCTTGATGTCTACGGGTGCTTCTATTCTTGTAGACAGTGTTGGGCCTCCAAGAGCAGAGGTTTGTAGAACAGCAGCAAGTTTCCTTAAGTGGATCACCCAAGGTTTATCGAACTCAGGGAGGAAGAGGTCAAAGATATCCCTCTCATGCAACCCTGCAACCACAAAGCAAGAAGTCTCTTGTGTCCCCAACACACCTAATAGGTGCACTAGTTCGGCGAAGAGATAGTGAAATACAAGTGGTATGAATGAATATGAGCAGTAGTACGGCGCCAGAAAATAGCTTCTGGCGTGCGTTGATAGTAGTAATATTGCAGTGTAAACATGCATAGAACAGTAAACAAGCGGCGATAGCGATATTTAGGAACAAGGCCTAGGGATCATACTTTCACTAGTGGACACTCTCAACATTGATCGCATAATAAATAACTCTTTCTCATATGTGCTACATACACTCTTTTGTTGGATGATGAACACATTGCGTAGGATTACACGAACCCTCAATGCCGGAGTTAACAAGCTCCACAATTCAATGTTCATATTTAAATAACCTTAGAGCATAATAGATCATTGCAAAATAAACCAAGAACTAACATAGTGCACACACTGTCCACATTACACTATGAAGGAGGAATAGATCACATCAATACTATCATAATGATAATTAACTCCACAATCTACAAGAGATCATGATCATAGCCTACGACAAGAACCACACGGTGCACACACTAGTCACCTTTACACCATGCAGGAGGAATAGACTACTTTAATAACATCACATGAGTAGCACACAACTAGTAGCGATACAAAGCTCATCATATGGATCTCAATCATGCAAAGCAATTCACGAGATCATTGTATTGGAGTACGAGAGAGAGATTAACCACATAGCTACCGGTACAGCCCCGAGCCTCGATGGAGAACTACTCCCTCCTCATGGGAGACGAGCGTTGATGGAGATGGCGGTGGTGTTGATGGAGAAGCCTTCCGGGCACTTCCCCGTCCCGGCGGCGTGCCGGAACGAGACTCGTCCCCGGATCTTGGCTTCCGCGATGGCGGTGGCTCGGAAGGTTTCTCGTACCGTGGCTTTTCCGTCTCGAGGTTTTAGGTCGAGGGGCTTCTTATAGGCGAGAGCGGCGTCGGAGGGTCGAAGAGGCGGCGACACCATAGGGTGGCGCGGGCCACACCCAGGCGCGCCGGCCTATGGTGGGCTGTGGCCCCCCTCTGGTCCTTCCGGGTGTGGAAGCTTCGTGGAAAAATAGGATGCTGGGTCTTGATTTCGTCCGATTCCGAGAATATTTCCTTACTAGGATTTCTAGAACCAAAAACAGCAGAAAACAGCAACTGGCTCTTCGGCATCTTGTTAATAGGTTAGTTCCAGAAAATGCACGAATATGATATAAAGTGTGCATAAAACATGTAGATATCATCAATAATGTGGCATGGAACATAAGAAATTATTGATACGTCGGAGACGTATCAAGGTACTCCTTTTAATAGAGCACCGGAGCAAAGCATTAACACTCCGTGAACACATGTGATACTCATATCACCGCCTTCCCCTCCGGTTGTCCCAATTTCTGTCACTTTGGGGCCTCGGGTTCCGGACAGCAACATGTGTATACAACTTGCAGGTAAGATCATAAAGCAATGAATATCATCATGAATTGATAACATGTTCAGATCTGAGATCATGGCACTCGGGCCCTAGTGACAAGCATTAAGCATAACAAGTTGCAACAATATCATAAAAGTACCAACAACGGATACTAGACACTATGCCCTACCAATCTTATGACTATTACATGATCAATCTCATCCAATCCCTACCATCCCCTTCAGCCTAATGTGGGGGAATTACTCACACATGGATGGGGGAAACATGGCTGGTCGATGGAGAGGCGTCGGTGGCGATTATGGCGACGATCTCCTCCAATTCCCCGTCCCGGCGGAGTGCCAGAACGGAGTTTCTGGTCCCGAGACAGAGTTTCGCGATGGCGGCGGTGTTCTGGATGTCTTCTGGCGATTTCGTCTAACCCCCGTGCATTTTTAGGTTAAAACCATTTAGTAGTCGAAAGGGGGGCGTCGAAGGCTGGCCGAGGCGCCGCCACCATAGGCCGGCGCGGCCCAGGGGCCCACCGCGCCGCCTTGTGGGGTGGGCGCCTCGTGGCTCCCCTCCTTCTGGTCTTCGGCTCCGTTAATCTTCTGTGAAAATAGGCCCATTGGAATTAATCCCGGGGATTTTCCTAAAAGTTGAGTTTCTGCACAAAAACGAGACGCCAGAGCAATTCTGCTGAAAACAACGTTAGTCCGTGTTAGTTGTATCCAAAATACACAAAGAGGCAAAACAATAGCAAAAGTGTTCGGGAAAGTAGATACGTTTTGGACGTATCAATAGCGCATCACTCTCTCAAGAGCATGCCAATGATCATCTCCCGGGTTGGCCACGAACCGGCTAAGTTTGCATACATCAAACGAGATATCAGGCCTCGTAGCGCAAGCTAAAAACATGAGTGAACCAATGATTTGAGAGTATCTTAATTGATCTCCAGTTGCCTTTTCATTCTTTCGAAGCAAGACACTAGGATCATAAGGTGTGAGAGAAGATTTGCAATCAGCATAACCAAATCTGCTCAACACCTTCTCAACATAATGAGATTGCACAAGTGTAATCCCATTATTCCCATCTCTCAATAACTTGATGTTCAATATAACATCAACTTCTCCAAGATCTTTCATCTCGAAACACTGAGATAAGAAGGTTTTTACCTCCTCAATCACTTTGAGACTTGTCCCAAAAATTAGTATGTCATCCACATACAAGCATAGGACAACTCCCTCACCCCCACCATGGCGGTAGTACACACATTTGTCGGCTTCATTAACAACAAAGCCCACAGATGTCAAAGTTCTTTCAAACTTCTCATGCCAATTGTTTGGGTGCTTGTTTGAGACCATACAAAGATTTCTTTAATTTACACACCTTTCTTTCTTGACCTTCTAGTACGAAACCATCAGGCTGTTCCATGTAAATTTCCTCGTCCAACTCTCCATTTAGGAAAGCCGTCTTAACATCCATTTGATGAACGAGAAGACCGTGTGAGGCAGCCAATGACAGTAGTACACGAATTGTGGTCAATCTCGCCACAGGTGAGTAGGTATCGAAGAAATCTTCGCCTTCCTTTTGGGTATAGCCTTTGGCTACAAGCCGAGCTTTGTACTTCTCAATAGTACCATCAGCTCGAAGCTTCTTCTTAAATACCCATTTACATCCTACATGTTTGCACCCATAAGGACGCTCAGTTAACTCCCACGTTCCATTAGCCAAGATGGAATCCATCTCGCTTTGAACCGCTTCCTTCCAGTAGTCTGCATCAGGAGATGCGAGAGCTTCTGAAATGGTAGTGGGAGTATCATCCACAAGATACACAATGAAATCATTACCAAAAGACTTTGCAGTCCTTTGTCTCTTACTCCTTGTGGGAGTTTCATTGTCATCTTCATCAGAATCTGAACTCTCATCATCAGATTCCTCATCAGACTCCATAGGAGTTTCGTGTATTGGATCAGATTCCCAACTAGACATGCCATGCATATCTCTCAAAGGGAATATATCCTCAAAGAATGTAGCATCTCTTGATTCAAAGATGGTGCCAACATTCATGTCGTCCACTCCAAATTTCACCACAAGAAATCTATAAGCAATGCTATGGGCAGCATAGCCAAGAAAGACACAGTCCACGGTTTTTGGTCCAAGCTTTCGCTTTTTGGTGATTGGCAAATTCACTTTAGCCAAACAGCCCCAAGTTCGTAGGTAGGAGAGTGTTGGTCTTTTGTTTTCCCATTCCTCATAAGGGGTAGTCTCTTTATTCTTGGTTGGAACACGGTTTAGGACATGACACGAAGTCAATATAGCCTCCCCCCACCATTCCTTGGATAAACCCAAAACATCTAACATGGCATTAACCAAATCTGTTAGAGTACGGTTTTTCCTTTCCGCAATCCCATTGGATTGTGGGGAATTGGGAGGCGTCCTCTCATGGATTATACCATGTTCCGCATAGAATAAATTGAACTCATTAGAAAAGTACTCTCCACCACGATCGGACCGAACCCTTTTTATCTTTCTTTCAAGTTGGTTCTCAACTTCAGCCTTATAGCTTTTAAAGAAATCAAGAGCCTCATCTTTAGTTTTCAGGAGATACACATAACAGTACCTAGTGGAATCGTCAATCAAAGTCATGAAATATTTCTTTCCACCTTTTGTCAACTCACCATTCATCTCACATAGATCTGAATGTATGAGCTCTAGTGGTACCAAGTTTCTTTCCTTCATAGGCTTGTGAGGCTTGCGAGGCTGCTTTGCTTGCACACAAGCATGGCACTTAGAGCCTTTGACAAAGGTGAATTTCGGAATTAAACTCATATCAGCAAGCTGCGTCATACAACCGAAATTAACATGACAAAGTCATGAATGCCAAACATTAGTTTCATTAACACTAGTGCTTACATGGTTCACAACATTATCACAAAAGTCTTCTAGAGAGAAGCGAAACATTCCCTCACATTCATAACCCTTTCCAACAAAAGTTCCATACTTAGACAGTACAACTTTATTGGACTCAAACACCAACTTAAACCCTTCTTTCATAAGACGGGAGCCACTAACGAGATTCTTCTTGATAGAAGGGACATGCAGCACGTTCTTCAGTTGCACGATCTTTCCCGAAGTAAACTTCAGATCTACCGTGCCAACACCACGAACAGTAGCATGTAACCCATTCCCCATCATTACTGAGGAACCTCGGGCCTGATAAGAGGTAAACATGGAGATGTCAGCACACACATGAACATTGGCACTGTATCAACCCACCATTCCGTGGGCTAAAACACCGAAAGAACAGTAGGTAACATATTACCATACCCTGTAGTTCCTTCCTCTGTGTTGCCAATGACCATGCTGACAGAATTTGAGTTCTGTCCAGCCTGACCTTTCTTTCCTTTGTGTTGTGGACATCGATTAGCCCAATGGCCCGTTTCGCCACACACCCAACAAGGATCTTTCTTCTCCGTTTTCCCCTTCTTCTTGAAGTTGGTAGTCTGGGAGACTCCCTTGTTCTTTCCCTTGGACTTGTGGGCATTTTTCTGCACCATATTGGCAGCAGAACGTCCCTCGGTTCCTCCAGTGTGTTTGTCTTTTGCCCTCGCCTTCTCCTCAACATCCAGAGAGCCCATGATATTCTCAACAGAGAACTCATGCCTCTGATGTTTCAGAGAAGTGGCAAAGTTCCTCCACGAAGGGGGAAGCTTAGCGACAATGCATCCCACGACAAACTTGTCCGGTAGCACACACTTGAGGAAATCAAGTTCATTTGCCATGATCTGTATCTCATAAGCCTGTTCTACTACAGATCGGTTCTCAACCATTCTGTACTCATTGAACAGCTCCATAGCATACAGTTCACCTCCGGCATCGGCAGCACCAAACTTAGCGTCCAGTGCATCCCACAGTTCCTTCCCATTTCGGATGTGCAGATAAGCATCAACCAACTTGTCTCCAAGCACACTTAGGACGACACCCACAAAGATTACGGTGGCATCCCCGAACGCTTTATCCTCTTCAGGAGTAAGCGGACCTCTGGGAGTACCTTCCGCAACACGGTGAGCCACAAGAGGGTCTTATTCTGCCATCTCTTGAAATGAGAACCCGTAAACGGGCTCGGTTTGAGCGCAACAGCAAAACCAGATGGTGAAAATTGCCTAAGCAAATAAAGTTTTTGGATTGTTGGATTATTAGGCAATTTCTGTGTGAGTTTAATTACCGAAAGCAACATTACAGATGCACAAGCATACTTAACCATACACTTCAGACTAAGCACATGCATCAGATTTGAACATGGAACAAGTAGCAGTGCAAGGTAGGAGAGGAAAATCACGTACATCGCGACCGGGAAGGTCGCACCAGCAGCAGCACCACCACCACCATGGGTATTGTTGATGTCGCCCATGGTGTAGTTGGATCTGTCGATGAAGCAGCTGGATCATCGAAGAAGAAGACGAACAACAGCGAGCAGTCGCGCCGAGACGCTCCCCGAAAACCTTATCGCCCGTCTCCCGGTGCAGGATCTCAACGGACGGAGTTTCGGAGGCCTGCTCTCTCGGACGGCTGTGCGTCGCCGGGATGGGGAATACTAGAGAGTAGCGCAGCAAAAGGACTGTATTTTTCTCTAGATCTGATCTGTCTCCTTGTATAGCCTGGGAAGCCGACCCGACCGCGTTGCCACGCGTAGGAAGCCAGGGACACACGGCGAGCATGCACATGCAGGTCGATACGTACGCAACTCAGTTGGTGCACCAAGCAAAAAATTTAGGCTTCCTTGAGTGTGTCTCGAACTCGAACTCGAGTCACGAAACGTGACGTGACGTGACGTGCATGCGTGACGAGGCGAGGCGGGCGAAGGAGGAGGAGTGCGCGAGGGCTCTTACTATTCTCACTCACTTGGAAGGACTAGAACAGCAGCCCTTATGTACCACTCCAACTCTCTTCCAACTAGCAATGTGGGACTAAACTTTGTCCCCCAATGCTATCCCAAGCTGCCAACGTAATAGGCCTTGAGATTTCAAGAATTGTAGACTATATAGGCTGCCTTACTGGGCTGCAGCCCATCTACATTGAACAGAGTTAAGCTTGGAATTAAACCACAAATTAAGTTACCTGAATCGAAGCAGAGCCCCTTTTGACACATGATCAAGTACTAGACTAGATCCAAGTCACCTTGTATACACCCCTTCCACGCCATCTTCGTTACGCCAAATCCCTTTTCGATTTGATTTCTGCTGTAACAAAACTAGATGACCGTGTCCCACGACAAGGGAATAACCAAGCAGAAGCCTCCGTTGAAGTTGTACTGTGTTCAAAAGCTACACTTAGACAAGGGAAGGGCACGAAGCAAGCCTTGCCGAAGATCGCCGAACGAAGACACCTTCGCCACACAACCTTTGGAGAGCTGCTTGTTGTGGGCTCCAAGACAATGTCTTCAAGAAGATCGCGACACCGGAGTGCCGCCACCGCTCGATCCGAGGATCTTAGGTTTTCACCCGAAGAAAGTAGAAAGACGGAGAGAAGCCCCAAGACGCCTTCAAAAAGGGGACGGCGCCCGTGGACATCGCCATCATGGCCCAAATGGGCAAGGGTGTCCCCTCGGCGTGGACTCTCCTCCTTCTACACAGGGTTAGGCCGTCGAACGACGACCGAACCGCCGCCACAGCACGCTGCTCGCCGCGACCACGTCGCTCGCACGACCAAGGCCACCGACCAGCACCAGAACCTCTGGACCACCCGTCAACCAGCAAGGTTACCACCGACCAAGGCCGCCGCCTTGAAACCAAACTCCTCGTGCCGCCGGACCGTAACCGAGCACCGAGAACCACCACCGACGCAGAACATCCGCTCCCGAATAGACGACGACCGACCTCACCGGCATCTACCCCACGCAGATCACCATGTGAGTGAGCAACTCCAAAGATCTGGGCAGCCCACAGCCACCACGGGTCTTGCTGATGCCAGATCTGAGGAATGGACGGAGAGGGACTTCTACTGTACGATCCGCGGCCAGCAACCACCCCAGCTGCCGACAGTGCGAGATCCGGCGGAGGAGATGCGAAACGGGGCTGGGCCCCTGCCCGGCCGGCCGAACCACCTAGCGCCCCGCGCCCTGCGCCCTCCCGGAAGCCGCCCAGGCGGAGCAGACGCCTGATGCGCCTCCGCCCACTGCTTCCGTTGCCGCTCGCGCCGGCCCGCAGACGCTGGCCAGACGAAGCCGTCCGCGCCGCCGACAGCCGTAGACCGGACGCCACCTCCATGACCGCGAGGGGAGCCTGCAGACGCGGGGCTCTGAGCCTCCGCCAGCCGACCACGAGGAGGGGGGCCTCGCCGCCGCCGTCAACCGCACGGGCTGCCCGGCGGCAACCATCGGCGGTGGCGGGGCGAGGGTGGGTGGGGGGAGGGTTTAGGGTTAGGTGGGGAGCGGGGGAGCGGGCGCCTCGCTGTGGGTCATGCAAGCAGAGTTCTGAGCTCGCCATTGTTCCTCCTTTCATCCACTTCTCGACTTTGAGCTACAGAGGATCATGCGGCATTTCGCGGTAAAACTCTCCTTGTTTTCTTTAAGAAGTCGTTTCGTATCCATCATTTGGTCCTGAAATCCTGGAATTTATTTTGAAATTCCATAGGTGGGCTGTTTAGTTGCCACAGAATTGGACCGTCATTTCATTTAGGAAATCCAGCAAAATGATGCCATGGGTAACCACAATTCTAAGCTGAGACCTGTCATTTGTGTTTCTCTATGGAAGCTATTTACAAATTCAATATTGAATTCTGCTGTTATTTGCAATTCCTGTGGTAACCAAACAAGTGTCCATTTATGGAATTACAATGTAAATGAAATGAATACATGTTTTCGAGTAACCAAACTTCTAACTGTAGAGTACTACTGTGGTAACCAAACTTCTAACTGTACTACTGTGGTAACCAAACTGCAGTAACAATGTAAATGAAATGAATTCCTGTGGTAACCAAACTTCTAACTGTAGAGTACTACTGGCTATTCCTTCAAAAAAAAAGAAGAGTACTACTGGCTATATTTTTGAGTAACAATGAGACGCGACGTTAGCGAGTGGACATTTCCATGCCTCACAAGACCACCGGAGACTTGCTTGGTTTACCAGGTCGTCGTCGTGGCTTTGTTAGGTCGTCGGATAACTGATTTTGTTTCTGCGGTGGCTGTCAATTGCATGGCAAAGTTGTCACCAGCCTTGACTAACCGTGGAAAAATGACCCACTCAGGTCCGCCCACCATTATTTTTTTGAGTTTTCCGCCCACCATTATCTTCAGCACCTTGATCCGTATAGATGCCCTCCATTATTTTAAAATAGAAAAATGCACAATCGCACTAGCACCTTCATCCGTATAGACGGCTGCTCGAAAGTATATGGAAATGGAGGGACCGATGTCTATAAATACGGCCATCCGGCAAGCGCAATATGAAATACACAGCTGAAACTTATCATCACAGGCCAGCCAGACTGAGCTCTGATGGGGTTCTTGGCCAGAGCTGGGCGTTTCATGGTACTACTCCAGATCGCTCTCTTCACCGTCTCCGCGGTGATGATGACCGGTTCCTTGACTGTGGCCCGCGAGATCAGTGGTTCCGCGGCAGTGGTGCGCGACATCAATGGTTAGTGCTTCCGAACTGTTGGTTTCATTTCATCCTCTTCGTCGTCATCTCCTCCTTCAAATGCTAGCGCGCTCTGTACTTATAACGACTAAAAATCCATTGATGCTATGTGTATTTCTTTCCAGGTGGTACTCTGGACCCTAACCGTCCTGTGTGTGTCGACGGACCGTGCAGACCTGGTGAACCCTACATCCCTCGTCCTCGTCCATGCCGCACAATCTACGGGTGCCGTGACCAACCCCCCTCTCCCTAATAATGGAAGCAAAGATACAGCCTTTATGCATGCTTCGTAGCAGTACAGGTTACTGCAGTGTACTGAAACGACTGTAGTATCGCCTCCTATGTGTACTTACATCTTTAATACTCCGAATAAAACAGGAAGCATGTACGGCCATGAAATTATTATATGAACAGGGAAGCACAACTCCGAATATATAAAAGACGGAGTAACTCAGCCTCCCACTACAGGAATGACGCAAGGTGCCGATGGCCTGCTCATACACTGATGGCTAAAGTCGGGGCCGTCGGCGTATGGTACGGCCAGACCAGCCCGCCAAAGTGCCGTTGGCGTAGCGACGCCCTTGGCGTAGGCAACGCTACGCCGATGGCTACCCTCGGCATACTCCAGGCCATCGGCGTAGGCCTGGACACGCGTCCCTCCAAAGCCAAGTTGTGACGGCGTTGTCACGGCGTTAGAACTATGCCGAGGGCTGCCCTCGGCCTAGCCTCCTCCGCCTTTTTTAAATCTACGCCAACGGCCACCCTCGGCGTAGCCTTCAACTTTTTTCCCTCCACGCACCCTCCCTCCTCTATCGTTCGCCGAAGTGACCGTGCAACTAGCAATATAGTAGATTATTTTAACATAAAACTAAATTTTCATCTTTTTAAGTTGAAGGCCCAAAAATTAATTAAAATCAGACCCTAAAATTTGATGGCTCCCCGGGGATCGCCTTTCTAAGTTTTAATTGAATGGCAGAAAATGATAAAAAATTAAAAAAATAAAATCCTTTGAGATGTCCATGTGTTATGTCATATAGTTGCAAGAGAATTTAACAAAATTGAATTTCGATCTTTTTTTGCAAAATTGCGTCATGTATCGGTAAAACGGGTTTGCTGGTTGCATATGCCGTTGGAAAAAATGTATAATATATCAAAATGATCGTGGGTTTACCCGGTTGCCATTTTTTTAGATTCCCAAAATTCTAAATAGAAATATAAAAGCAGGAAGATTTTAGTTTTTACCAAATATTTAGAACTTTTTTTTAAATTAAATTAATAATTGCATCCTCTTACCATTGATATGTAGCCTACATAGCCTACGCCGAGCGGCCAAATTAAATGTGGCCACGCCGAGGACTTCCAGCCGTCGGTACCTTGTGCAATTCATGTAGTGTCCTTAGTTTTGGCTATCCTCGATATAATCAATAAACAATATTTTAGGGCTTGAAAAATTGTAATGAGTAGATATAAACACATACAGTTGCACGCAGCTCTAGCAAGCAACCAGCAATAGAACTAAAGGTTTTGTTTGACCCGGGACTAAGGATCTGTCTTTAGTCTCGTGGATTGCCTTTTTAGCTTTATAAAATATGGAATTAAATGGTAGAAATTTTAAAATTAAAAATCCTTTCAGATGTACATAGGTTAGGTGATCTAGTTATTAAGAAAAATAATAAACATGAATTTTGATTTTTTTGCAAACAAAATGTATTTTTGGTAAGATGGCTACAATATGCATACGAACTCGGAAAACTATTTAATATATGAAAATGTATCTACGCGAGTAGTTACATCTGAATACAACTACCAAACAGAAATATGAAAAAAATTAAGATTTAGGTTATGCCAAAAAATAAATAAATTGATATGATACTAATATCAATAAGGTGTGATATCGTGACCAAGATGTTAATAGGTTAATAGGATTGATATGATACCAAGAGATTAATAGAAGTGTGACAACGTGACCACACTAGTAGAAAACAGGGCTTTCGTCCAGCACCCCTGAGAGCTTTAGTTCCGGTTTAAAAACGAACCGGGACTAATGAGGGGCATTGGTCCCGGTTCAACCTAGAAAGCCTTTACTCCTGGTTCGTTTGGAACCTTTAGTCCCGGTTGGTATTACGAACCGGGACTAAATGGGTGGCGGCAGGCTGCCTCCGGGGCAAAAGCCTTTAGCCCCTATTGGTATTACCAACCGGGATTAAAGGTCTACCCTTTAGTTCCGGTTCGGTTTACCAACCGAGACTAAAGGATTTCTAGGTTTTTTTGGGTCCCCACCCACGCACCTCCACCCTCCCTCTCGTGGATCGCTTTTTTAGCTTTCTAAAATACAACAGAAAATGATAGAAGATTCAAAAAATAAAATCTTTTGAGATTCGTGTATGTTACGCAACCTACTATTAGGGGAAGTTAATAAATTTGAATTTCAACTTTTATTGCAAAGAAAGTTTAGAAAAAGGTAAAACAGCATTAACTTTTGCATACGACGTCGGAAAAAACGTATAATATATCAAAATGATCGTGAAATTTATTTACTCAGTTAGCCAATTTTTAGATTCTCAAAAATCCAAATGAAAATATGCAAGTAGGAAGATTTTAGTTTTTGCCAGAAATTTAAGATTTTATATTTTTTAAAAATTTAAATTAATAATTGCATCCTGCATAAAGATTACTATTACTTAACCATAAAGTTAGCCAATTTTTAGATTTTCAAATTTTCAGGTTTGGCAAAAAATTATTACAAAATTAGGAAAATTAAAGTAAATACAAATTTAAAAAGTTAATGTTTATTTATTTATTCAAGATTATTATTACGTCATTGCTTTTGTTTATTAAAATAATTATTTGGAATTCAAATAATAAAGAAGTGTGACATCGACCAACATGTTAATAGTATCGATATGATATTAGTATCAATAACATGCACGCGAAACACTTGGAAGAGGGATGGGAAGGAACTTAGAAGTTAAGCGTGCTAGTGCTAGAGTAGTAGGAGGATGGGTGACCGAGCGGGAAGTTTGACCACGATTAAGTAATTTGACTAGAGATTAAATGTAGTTAGAGAATAAACTCGTCGAATAACTGAAATACTAGAATTCTGAATTTTTTTTAGAAAACAAAGGGAGTGAAAAATAATTAGAAAACCAAATGGATAAAAATATTAATGAAATTTTTTACAAACCGGGACTAAAACCGGGACTAACGGCCCTTATCAACTGGGACTAAATGACATTTTTCTACTAGTGACAAGATTGATATGATACTGATATAAATAAGGTGTGCTGGTGTACTTGGAAGCTTGTTCGGAAGAACTTAAAAGTTAAGTCTGCTTGGATTAGCGTAGTTTGAGGATGTCTGACCTATTGGAAAGTTTCAGCGGAGTAAGTACTTTGACTAGAGATTAAGTGTAATTAGAGACTAAACTGGTCAACTAACTCAAATACTAGAAATTTTGAAGAAAAAAAAGGAAAACACACAAGAAAAGATCCTCCAATGCTAGACCGCAGTCGACATGCAGCCCCAGCCCTCGACTTGCCCCCACGTGGAGGCCTTTAGTCATGGTTTGTGGACAACCGAACTAAAGGGGGGAGGGGAGGGACTTTAGTCTCGATTTCATAGTCCCGGTTGGATAATCGGGACTAGAGCCCGTTCCCAACCAGGACTAGAGGATATTTTTCTACTAGTGTTTTGTCCGAACCTCTTAGCAATTTGTGCCTTTGCCCTGTGCTCTCACTGCTAGGATTTTTTTGTCATGTACTCCCTCTGTCCTCAAATAAGTGGACATCTACCTCTAAACTTCGTCCACAAAAGAGTGTACTCATATCTTCCCAATTGTATTTTAAATGCTTCTCTCTCATCGCATGGAAATCAAACCCAATAATATTGAGTATATGTTTTCCTTGTTTTCTACATGCACTTAGCTCATTGGGTTAAAGAATTAAAGATGAGAGATGCATCTTTCTAACACATTTTTCACTCCACTTTATTATTTATCTTGAAAACCCGCGTGTACACTTATTTGTGGACGGAGGGAGTACATCGACCTTTGCCGAGTGTATTTTTCTGAGCACACGGCACAAGTGGCCTTTGCCGAGGACCAAATCGTGGCAAAACAATCTGTGATGTGTGCCAGCACTCGGCGAAGAGAAAAAACACGGCAGAAACATAAAAGTACACTCGCGAAGAAATACACACAACATTGAAATTCTTTGCCGGATGTCTAATCCAGACAGTCGGCAAAGAGCACAGCCACATGGCTTTTCTAGTGTGGCACTAATGCATGACTGATGGCTGCAAGTGCACAGAACAATTGTAGCTAGTTTCGAAGTAAGAGTATCGAACCACAGTAGAAGTCTTTTGCCTCTCGCTAATATTTTCTAAAGAGTATATGCAAGTTATTCTAACTAGATGATACCCCGCGCGGTGCTGCGGAATATTTGCATAAATAAAATAAATTTCATGGTAATTAAAAAAATTATGAAACAACTTATGTTCTAGAATATAACTTTTTAATCAACTATTGCAGCGGCTCAAATTCACGCCATAGACATGATATAATAGCAATGATCATGTTAACCAATTAACGCCCCTTTTTAATCAACTATGGTCATGGCTCAAATTTTAAACAAAGAGCATCATGCATGTATCGGTGTTTTGGCTCCCGGATGCATATGCTCGTTTATTGAAATGCAATTTGAACATGAAAAACTATAATAATAAAATGCCGCGTGTATGTCCAGATCCTACGTGCTCACAAAGTTGTTTCAGCAAACACATCGGCTTTTTGTGCAGCTTGTGTTAAAACAAACAAAATTTGGTGCTATATTTTTTAAATCGATTTTTTCACATGGCACGAAATTCGGTTTCAGCCAACTATTATGTGCGCACAAAAAATGTGGAGATATGCAGGCAAAAAAATCCTGAATTTTTTGACATTCTAATTTTTTAAAGTAAAGCGAGCGTATGCACCTCACATCAAAACTGATTTTTATTTAACTCACTACCTTTCTAAGATCGATTGACTGACCCAACAAAACATGTTTGAGCAAGGGGATATATAAGAAACCATGAAATAAGCAACAGTATCTAAGCCCATGGGATCAATAAGTCATTCCTTACAAAGCAATGTATAAATAACTTGTTATACATTGCTTGTGTATTACTCAAATCTAAATTTTGTTACGGTATAGAAATACAGATATATAAATAGTTACAGCTTGCAATGTACATATGTCACCCAAATCTACCAAATTATTTGATCAAGATGTTCAAACATAAGTGTGCATTATTTTAAAAATATGGCAAGAAACACCTTCGGAAGTTCACAGTGAGTATATGCCAGACATTTGTTCTGCTCACAATGATCTCCTCTAGGTCTCTATTTTCAGCATACCAAACTACGAAAGATTATGACGTACGAAAGCTTTTGAAGAAATCGAGGAAATAATTTCGCCTTGGTATCAGTATTTGTGACCTCTAAATGCAGACCCATGTTGTACTCTAGAACAGAAAATGATGTGGACTGGAATAGATTGCTCGAAAAAAATGGACAGTAGTGCAGACTTATAGAATCTGATAGGCTCAATCATATGTAGACAATGCACATCTGCTGTAACTTACCATACTTCAAGAGAATTAACCAAAGCCCATGAAAACATAAGTGATGAGATTATTTAAGAAACTGTCTATATGGTCCATCTAGAACCTTGAAAGTTGTCTACATTCAACAGAAGAATATTGAAGGTACAAAGTAATGCATCTACAAATTGATGTTTTATCGAGGGAAATTCCCTCAAACGTGACTAAGGAAGAGATATTTGTGTGATCTGATATTTACTTACCACATGAAAGTAATTCACCGCGACAAAGTAAACAGAAATATAGCTTCCATGTGATGGAGAGTCACAAGATGTAGGTCAGCATTGCAAAGTTGAAAAACGTATGATACATGTAAGAGTTGAAAAGATTTGAAATCAGATTAGACTGTATTGAAGGTTTCACTAAAAGGAATCTGAAATAAAAGTAGGAGAACAGTCGTGTAAGGATTGACCATAACATCTAACCATCCCAGTCGTCCGGAACCTCGCGCAAAGGTTTAGTCTCGCTTGCTATGAACATTTCCTGCAGTCTGCAGAATTAATAGAGGCGAATGAATTATCAAGAATGTTATAAGGACGAATCGTCAATGGACTTGATTTGTGATACTCTAGAGCCTTCTAGATCAGATCAATGATCTGATATGCAAGGAGAACTGGAGAAGTAGAAGATCAAGAAAAGTTTACGCAGTGGCCCAAAATCAAATCCCATGACATACTCGCTTACTGAGACAAAGTTGCTATTCTGCATACGGTGATATACAAATAGGTGAGGAGGCGAACCGAATATAAAAAAGGCACGTACCAAGTGACTGGCACTTGACCATGGTGCAATGGAAATATTGCTACCAACAAAGAAATTACCGACCGGCAGGCTGCGATGGTCACCTTCAAGCTTCATGGAAGCATCCGTGGAGAACTTAAGAACCGTACCAGCAAAAGCACTAAATGATTTTCATTCTGAATTTTTTGATTCAGCAAACAATTGATTTGTCGTTCAGCAGATTCTGACCACTCAAACCAACTATGAAAATCCTATCATAAACACCAGGAAAAATTATTATAAAAAGTATTGGGAAGCTAACAAAATACCTTTGGCGATGGATTCATTCTCCTTGAAGTCAAAGTGGAGATGACCAGATCGATCTTCTCCAGCATACAATCCACCCTTTCCTGCACATCCCCAAATAAAACGGGAAAAAATAAGTCAAGGCCAATAACCTCACCTTGGCACGGGTTCCCTGCGATCTGCCGACTTGACGTACTCTTCCCTGGCTTTCCGTTGCGATCTTGCAGCTCAAAGGGCAGATGAAGATACCTCGCTGCAGGATGAGGAGAGAGTCTGAGAGTGCATGGCTTTGGGCTATGAGAAGGGCGCTGCTTGGGTAGAATATTGGGCTGGCAGCCGCTCGCCTTCCTTGCCAATCAATCGATCATATAGATTGAGAAGAGGAAAAGGCCGGAGTGGTGGGATGGTGGACTGCTCGCCTCCCTCACTGATCATGCAGCTTGAAGAGGAGATAATTCTTTGTTGATCATGCGGATTGAAAATGAAAAGACCTAAGTGGTGGGTCGTGGACTGCTCGGCTCCCTCACCGATCTTGCAGATTGAAGACTTGAAGAGGAATAAAGGCTGAACTGGTGAGGGAGATAACGGAATGGTTGGTCCAGCCGTTTCATTTTTTCACGGGAAGGCCTAGGCGTTGCTCACCGACGCAAAACTAACAGGTGACGTTGCTGCATGAAATGGCAGAGAAATCCTTGTAGTGGGGGTTTGCTATTTAGAGATAGAAGATTCCAAGATAAAGTATATAAAGGTTGTTTCGTGTTGAGAGCAAAAGTAAACAAGAATAAAGAATAAACTAATGTAACTGAGAGTAGGTAGTATGGTTGTGGGAATGAAAATAAGGCTAAGGTGTGCTCGGGGTTGTTCGTCCCACCATTAGCATTAACTAAGAACACAAATTAGATAATTCATATCTTGGCTCTCATTGTATGTGGGAAAGGCTTGATGGTGAAATATGTATCTCATAACATATCTCTGAATAACCACCGCGATGACCTTTGGCAAGCTACCTATTGATCCATCACGATTAAGGGATTACCCCGTGGTTATTTGTGAAGCAAGGCGAGTCCTTTATTATCCCCTTCACAATAATGCACCACACATGGTATGTCACTTCCTGTCGTATACACTATCATACTTTCGAAGGTAGTTCCCTCCAGTGATCCTTAGGCAGATGTTACATGGTCGACTTCATGTAACATCACAAGAGAAAACTAACAGACAAACAAAGTGCAAAGCTATAAATCATCTTGGTTCATATCATAATATAGCTAGGGTTTCTCCATCTCTCACCAAGAACAAAGGAACTACTCACACATAAAGGCAATCAACATGATCTCAAACATATGAATGGAATATGGTACTACAATTGAATACAAGATGAGATCCACACTAGAGATTGGATTACAACCAAGTAAACAAAGGGGATCGGAGTTGGATACGGTGTGTATGATGCGGATGTTGTAGATCGCTATTGAAGCCTTCAAAACCCTTCTCCTCTTGAGTGGTGGTGATGTATGAGATCTTGTGGAGGCGGCGGCAATGGAGTTGGCAAGGAGGCAGGGCTCCGCCGTGGAGGTATGTGGTGATGGGTGCTCCTCCTTGCCTCCTCCCCTCTTTATATAGGCGGTGGGGGTCAGTTTTACGAACCGACAGAGCTCAGGGCAGAAGATTCCCCCTCGGGCGTTCACAAATGTTGTTCCGTTTGACGAAACAAAGCCAACAGAGCCAAGTACGGGCGGACGGTAGGGCGGGGTCTGCCCGTACTGGTGGTCGCTAAAGTTGCAGATGCTTTCGTATATTGGCCGTCATTTCTTCATACGAACTCCGATTTGGATGTTCTTCGGCTCGCTGAACTCGTATGGACGAGGGATACAACACAATGGTCTTAGATCTTAAATATAAGATGTTGGGAAAATATATCTTTTCCCGCACCTTATATGGCTAAGTCTGGTGCTTGCAATTCTCCCATATTGTACGGTTTTGGTCCTTTTGCCTCCCTTTCTCCATGATCATCCATAACACCTAAATCCTACTAAAACTACTAAATTTGCAAAGCTCGTATGAAAAAGAACAAGAACTCATAAGTACGCAAAGTAGGCATAGGTGTATCTAGCTGAGCATGAAATGAGTGATAATATGAGTAATATGAGTAATAGTATACTTAAAAACCTCAGTAAAATAGTACAAAATTTCGAGCTATCAATGACTAACGTCGTCTGTCTTTGCCGAGTGTCTTCCGTTAGACACTCTGCAAAGCACAGCTTTGCCGTTTGTTTTTTCCATGGCACTAGGAAAAGACAAGTTTTCACGTGAAAAATAATTCCATGGGGAGGTGAGAGTTTTCCCGCCGTAACTTTGCTGAGTATGGGCATTCTTTGTCATGTATATTCCAAAAGATATATGGCAAAGACCCCCTTTTCTTTCTATGACATCATGGTACTAGGCAAAGATGCGTCGGTCCTCATTTCGCGTGAATGTTTTTTTTAGAATAACTGCCGTATTCTAAAACTGAATTTTCTTTCTCGCAACTCGGTCACATAAAATGAAGCCTCCCGAAGATCTCACTTTTTCTGATTTTTTTGTAATAGTTTTCTCAAAATGGGACCCATTGAACGTCCCGTTTCACACCGGCAAGCGCGGCAGTGCACCTTTTTCTGAAACGTGCGAAACTGAAAAAGATCGCCATATAAAATGGCACGTACTGAAGCTAAAAATGATTTTTCCAACAAAATCTAGAGTAATGAAAAGTAGATGCTTAGTGCAAACCAGACGGATTCCAACGGAATCGGCGGGAGACGGTAGAGGAATCTATGGATTCCCGGAGAGCTATCATGCAAAGCTGGTGAGTGGAACATGTTTCGTAGGTGTTCTTCTATTCGTTGTGGAAGGGTTCCACTCAAACATAGCTTGCGACCCTTGTACGTGCTTCACAAAAAAATTCTGTTTTGACACTCGTTGTGTAAGGGTTTTCCGTGGCCACGATGGTAAAACCACGCACACAACGTTGTTTCTCGTGTCAGGGAACATGCATGTGTGCCATATGACCTCGTTCTGGCAAACTATGTCCGTCTGTTGGCCATAACCTAGCCCGCTTGACCTAAAAGCCATAGAACTTCGTAGGTGTTAGCTCATTTCGTGATTTTTTTAGAATAACTACCGTATTGCAAGTTTGAATTTTTTTCCCATAGCTCGGTCACATAAAATAACACATCGCGAAGCTCTCACATTTTTCTGAGTTTTCTGAACTAGTTGTGCTCAAAATGGGACCCATCGGATGTCTCGTTTCAGCACGGTGGTGCAACAATTCGGAAACACATGAAAACAAAAAAGACCGGCACATAAAATGACACGTTCCGGAGCTAAAAAATGATCTTTCCAAAAAAATCTAGAGTAAGGAAAAGTGGACCCTTAGTTAAAATCCGTCCCAATTCCAGCGGAATCGACGGGAGACTATGGAGGATCCTATGGATTTCCGGAGAGCTAGCGCGCAAAGCGGGTGTTTTTAACGCGTTTCATATGTGTTGTTCTATCGTTGTGCATGAGTTTCCCTCAACCGCAGTTTGCGCCCCTTCGGTAGTCATGTTCAACGAGATGCTGGTATGTTCTCCATGGGTCATTAACAAATTGATTAAATGTTTTGCATTCTAAAGATGATGTGACATTATGATATAGGCTAAGTTTAATAAAGATCTCCATCGTGCTGAGGAGGGCAATAGAGAACTTGCCAAGTGAAGACGGCCCTCCAAACCCGCGACGCGAGGTTTACTTCTTATGGACAGCTATTCGCGGTAAGTTCTTGGGTAAAACACCTAATACCATGGTTGACACCTTCTTTTTTTAGCTTGTAAACCTTACCTTCTGAAGTTGGATTTACAAATATTGCGTGTAGCTGGTGCACCTGGTATGGCCGGTGCTCCTCCTCTCCCTCCTCCTAGACCATTGATAAGTTTTCTTGCATCTTATTTTTTTTCGTGATTGCCGTCTCATGCATGCATACTTGTTTACATGCTTGCAGGGGATCCCATCGATCATCTATTTCACGCAACCTGTTGCACCAGACAGATACAAGCCCTGTGGCCCCAGCTGTTAGTATGAGCATGCCTCCACCAGCTAATGTTGACCTTCACAGCCTAAGGAGGCAACTCTGTGATTTCTCATGCACTTCTCCTTCTCTTGCATCTATAAATTACACCTAGCACTACCTTTAACCATATTTACCCATAGATACCCAAAACTACTCCTTTTTGTGCTTATTACCTCAACTTGTAAATTGTTTGCCTTGTGAGAATCATGTGTCAATTAATCTTGTGAAAATAATATACTATTTTTGTGGTACACCTTATGCTTTTATGATTTTGAACTTTTAGGATTTACCTAGTGTATGTCGACTTGCATTGACGATGATGTAGTTGATGTGAACTTGCATGTGTTATGGCAGAGGCATGCTCATTGTTGATGGCGGAGAACTTCTTTGGCCTTTGCAAACTATCAATGTGTTTGTGAACTTGTAATCGTATTTCCGAACTTCGTGATGTTGGACACCTTTGTAATTGTCTTTCCAAACTATCGATGTGTTTGTGAACTTGTAACATATGTGGATTGATTTATCTAATCCTGTGACCTTGAGGACCAACGATGTTGTTTGTAACTTATTGATTGTCTATTTGTGCACTGGTACATATATATGTTTTGTTGTGGGAACTAAAAAGAAAACATAAAAAATAATGATTTGTTGACCCTCTGGGCCGAGTGTCCCAGGATATGGCACATGACAAAGGAGGCTTTGCCTAGTGTCCCAGGTCAGTGTACACATCAAAGATCGCTGTAGGGCCAGGATCTAGTTGGCTTTGCCGAGTGTGCGAGGACATGGGACTCGTCAAAGAAATGTTGTCGATGTGGCCTCTTTTCGTTCTTTGCCGAGTACCTCAATGTCAGACATAGGGAAAAGAATATTGTCGTCGTGGCCTTCTTTTGGCCTTTGTTGTGTTCCAAGCTGAGTATACGGCGAAGCACTCGCGCCGTTAGTCCGGGGGGGGGGGGGGCTGCTACTTTTCTTTGCAGTTTGTCAGGGCGGTGTTCACGGCAAAGATTTTGTGTCGAGGGAATCTCTGCCATGTAGCCTTTGCTAAGTGTCATACACGGCGAAGTCAATGGCTATTGTTTTTTACCATTCGCCGTATCTTTTCGATACACAACAAAGAAATTGTTTCTTATCGTGTTTGCTGGAATGCTCACGAAAAATTGGCGGGCACATAACAAATGATTAATTGCATGTAGTGCCGGCAGAGCGAGTGCATCCCCAGCCTTTAGTTTTTACAGTCTACGCTTGATGGCCATTTTATTTTTAAAATGCCACATGGCAAAGTTGTCACGTACACAACAAAACAATTCGTAGAAACTTTTTGTGTGTTCCGCGCTAGTGAAACACCAGAGGTGACATTCACTCACGATTCCATTACAAAAGATTAAGTGGAGGCACCTCTTTAGAAGATTCCAAACTTGCAAGATGTATTTTATAGTTTTTTAAAAGGTGTTTATTGTAGTTTTATCAATTCTCGATGACACCGAACCAGCTGAGGCCTGAGGGGATGAGCATTACACTCCCATGATGAGTTTCCATATACAAATCATATATACATGCAACTCAACATGAGGAGTGCAATGACGTTCATGTCGACTCTCTCCCAACTTAATAAACACAAGACGTTGCGAGAGACAAAAATGATAGCCTAACCTGGCCCTCATCCTCTGATTCTTATCCAAAATATTTTAGGTGTGGCATTTCCTAAAGGACCTTTAGAATTACTAATAAAAATATTCAAACTTTATGTAAATCTAGAAAGGAGGTGCCTTGACTTAGACTTTTAGAACCTCCTATCTTTATCTGTGATAGCTCAACTATGCCAATAATCAAGATTATGAGGGGTCGTCTGTCCAAACTAGGAAGGACTTGGGATAAGGTGTCTATACTAGGAAGAACTTGATGAGAAGAACAATTACCTCCCCACTTATGCTAATTCACAAACAAAGATATATGCGTAAGTGAGTTGAAGGCATGATGTGTTGACAACTGATCATACACTTGAATCTCACTCACCCATAGATACCTTTCTAATGTATTAACTACTACTAGTAGGGTGGTAATTGTAAAGTTGTGATCGAGGTAACCAATGGATTATCTATCATCAAGCTTTTCATATGTTAGACACATCACAACCCATCAAGCTCTTTCTAACTAGACATGTGTTAGAGCAAGTATAATAAGATCTAGTCAGCTGGCTACAAGGAATAAAATAATATATTTATGTCTAGTCGGAGGAGAGAGAATGTAGGTGGGCTCTTATGCAAGAGTTAGCTCTAGCACGTGCTCCTAGGTAAGGTGTGTGAATAAAAGGTGGGTCATCCATTGAAAAAATGGTACATTCTTATAGCCAACTATTATACTTGTTGGCTACATGTTGACTATAGATGACATGGCATCTTACTTATAGCCAACAACCGGCTATACTATTGGAGTTGCTCTTAATCTGTCAACATCACCATGATCATCATACTCTCAATTCTTGACCAACGAAGGTATTAGAATACACATTGCCCATACTTCCTTAATAATTCTAGACGATTTTGGTCATTTATTATGCACATGAAATCTCTTCTCATGCACAGCTAATTCTTTGCTGGTGAAATAATATGGTGCTAAATGGGACCGAGCTACTTAGCTGATAGCTAATTGTAATTAATGTAATAATATCGAGGGAAATATTTAATATGCAGATTAGGACACCCATTACTTGACACTTCACTAGATTCCTTTTTCATTTGGAGATTTATAAGGAGTTATGGTGCCTTGTTGGGTGACAGCCTCGACGAGTGTACTTTTAGCTGCACATGCATTCGTATCTCCATTTACTTGGAGATATGATTATTGAAATACTTATTTTGTTTGTCACATGCCATCCCACGTTCATGACGATTGATTGGATGTGTACAAATATATATGGGATTCATTTGATTTTTCTTACCATAGAGCTTTCGTATATCTTGCTAGTCTTTTTGGATCACCCTTTTCTTTGGTATTAACATTGGTTCTTTCCCTTTGTTGGTCTTGAGCGCCAAATAAAATATTACATTGTCGTATACGAAAGTCAAATTAACATGGAAATATGCACATTTTTAGATTGTTGAAACCTTGAAGTAAATTAAGCATGCTAATATTCGATGCTATCGTATTGTCAGGTAGGAGTTTACATTTTTAGAAATGGTTTAGCTATTGCTAAATCATGGTTTCAGTTAGTCTGCCAACTCATCCTTCAAATTAACATGGTTGTGCGAGCAAACAAGGGGATTACCGTTTCCGTGTTGGAATCAACTGTGCCTAAAGATATTTGTAGAAGGAAACGAGATATAGAAAATGTGAAATTAGCATGTTTGCACTATTTTGTGAAAAATAATATTTGTATCCAGAAAATAATATTGTATACACCTGGTAAACTATAGCAGGCTAATTAGTCCATTTACCCATTTCCATCTCATCACAATATGGGAGAGTGAGGTGTCAATTAATTACTCTTATCATTTCCTGGTAAGGTGGATAATATTACCTGCTCGCAACTCACTTCTTATGTCACAACAATATATGGGGTGGTGTTAAATTGCTCGTGCTGGTTTCACGCGATCTGAGAAGTTAACACGAGCGCGACCCTGAATTAGCCGTGTCGGTCTTTTTCCGACATCAAAACGACAAAACTCTTGTTACCTATCAATTACGTCTTCCCGCCTCCACTGACTCCACCGCCTTGCACCGACCTACTGCATGTATTTGTCGTCGATGACCGACTCGCCGCCGCAACCATTCGCCGCCATTCCCTTCCCCTGCCAGCCATCCCTCTAAGCCCTAATTGCTTTTCTTCCGTGGCGTCAGCCATTTACCCCCACCCCTCAGAGCGATTCCACACGCCCAAGCCCTAAGCATATTCCTCACGAAATCACGAGGAGCCATGTCGACCCGACTCAAGCTCGACCGGCGGCTGCTGAAACTCTCACGCTCGTTCTACAACTATCTTTCACACACACTCTTTGTGGACGGCCAATTTGGTAGGGCTGAACGAATAATTACTTCTTTTGTTTTCTGATGAAAATAGGTTGGCAATTTCATTATTAAATTGGAGTGTGTTGAGTTGCAAAATTCATAAATCGAACGAGCAAATGCAGCAGGGCAAACCCCCATATCAAAAGACCACGACCTCAAACGCTAAGGCATATAAACTGAAAATGAAAACAGCATCCAGCACATGAAAACAGACAAACAATCGATCGGCGGCTTCGCCCTAGGGCCAACTTTTCAGCAAGGGCTGGGGAAGCCGAGCCCCAGCTCCATCCAGTCCATCATCATCATCTCTAGGTCGGCGTCGTCGAACCCCGGCAGGGGCGTCATCATCATCTGCATCTCCATCTCGCCATTGTTGGCGCTACTACTGCTGCCTGCACCAAACTGATCAAACCCGCCGTCGTTGTTGGCGAGGAACTGCTGCACGCTGTTGTTCGCGAGGGACTGCTGCGGCATCGCCTGCACCTGGATGTTGGCGAGGAAGTGCTGCGGCGTCGGCTGAACCTGGTTGTTGGCGAGGAGCTGCTGCGCCGTCGGCTGCACCTGGATGTTGGCGAGGAAGGGCTGCGGCATCGGCTGCACCTGGTTGTTGGCGAGGAGCTGTGGCGGCGTCGGCTGCACCTGGTTGTTGTCGAGGAACTGTGGCGGCATCGGCTGCAGCTGGTTGTTGTCGAGGAACTGCTGCGCCATCGGCTGAACCTGGATGTTGGCGACGAACTGCTGCGCCGTCGGCAGCACTTGGTTGTTGGCGAGGGTCTGTGGAGGCGTCGGCTGAACTTGCAGGTTGTTGTTGATGGGGCGTGCCCTGGCCGCGATGGCGCGGTCGTAGCTGAAAGTGTCCTGGAGCACCTGGTTCTTGCGCGCCGTGACGGCGAGCTGCGTTTCCTCCAGCGCCGCCTCATAGACCATCAGGTGAGCCTCCCCCAGGTCGCGGACGTCGGCCTGCAGCAACACCGTCACGGGGCTCGCGGCGGCGCGTTTCGCCGCCATGGACGCCACCGCGCTCTCCCTCCGGGCCTCCTCCGTTTCCAGAAGCGCACGCAGCTCCCCGAACCGACGTTCGAGGTCTGCCACCGCCGTTCCACCAGCGCCTCCTCCTCCTTCCCGGGCCGCCGGCGCCGCCCCGGCCGGATCGAAGCGCTCGAGGATGGCGTGGACGGAGGGGTCGCCGAAAGTGAAGGCCTTGCCACCGGGGGAGATGACGACGGCCGCCAGCTCGGCGCCGCACATGATGGCGAGCTCGCTGGCCTTGTTGAAGAGACCAGAGCGGCGCTTGGAGAAGCATACCTGACGCGCCTCGTGGTTCTCGATGGGGCGGATCTCGATCCGCTGCCTCCCAATGCTCGTGCGGCCAGGCGGCATGGCCACTGCCTGGAATTCGTAGAGCGTAGGTGGTGGATCTGCGGTGTGGCCGCGGGGGTGCGGGCTGGCACTCTGGCAGGGAGTACATGTTTATATAGTGGGAGAGGCCGGCGTCGTGAGGAAGAAGCTCTCTGCTGCATGCACCCGCTGAGTTGGCATGTATTACTGCTGTACTCATCACGCGCAAGCGCAATTTGCATTTTCGTCGTGTGGTATTTCTCAGGGGTCGTTCATGCCCAATAGTTTTGTCTACGGTATGCACACTGTACTAGTCCAGCTTATGTGTTCCGTGACACCTGAAAATCATTTTGAACAAACAACGGAACAATTAATACCGTTCAAAAATAAAGAACAATAAAATCATGTTCTCCTTTCAAAATCTACGCAAGAAAACAAAGTGAAGACACATATTTCAATGGATGCTTTCAAGTTTTTCCGTTTTAAGCTTTTCTTTTGTTATTGGTATGAGACTAGGTGCACGAAAAGAAAATTTTGTAGCATGTATGATGTTTAACTGCAACATTTTTTCCTTAAGCGCTGCAGTGCCATTTTCACCGGCACCCCACGCACAGCTGGAACGGCTTGTACCTCCCTCCTCCGTCGCCGCGAATGCCAAGCGCCTCGTCTCCAGTGGCAGCGGTCGTCGTGGCCCGCTCGTCAGAGCGGTACACCACGGCGCGTAGTGGCACGTGCCTGGCTGTCGATGGATGCGACGTCGACGCACCTTGGGCAGCTTGGGAGGATGCGAACAACAGGAGGAGGAGCGTGGGGTGAGCCATGGCTTGCTTGGGCATGGGGAGGAGGATGACAGTGTTGCAAAAAGGAGAGGCAAGCTGTTGATTTAAACTCACAGGGATTCAACTCAGCTTACGATCTAAGAGATAAAGAGTAAGATTTCGATGGCTGCAGCAGCTTCTTCTCTCCTCTCACTATATATATAAAACATACAAGTTATAGTTTAGTCCATCGACTTCATTATTTTGAAACCTAAGACCTACCAACACTCTCCCTCAAGATGGGGTAAATGTATCTAAGAGGCCCATCTAATCACAAAATTTCATAAAAGACACATCATTAACACCTTACGTTAGTACATCAACAAGTTGGTCTACAGATTTGACAAAGCTAACATGGAGAATTCCCTCATCTAACTTTTCCTTGATGAAATGCTTATCTATTTCAATATGCTTGGTTCTATCATGTTGAACAGGGTTATGTAGGTCGCTGGATTGTCACAACAGAGTTGGAGAGGTTCCCCATTAATACGTAACCCAAGTTTAGATAATAATATCCTCAACCATATCAATTCACATAAGCCCGAAGCCAAGGACCGAAACTCTGCTTCTGCAATGGAGCGACCAACTACACTCTATTTTTTGCTTCTCAAACTAACAAGATTATCACCTGCGAATACACGGTATCCTGTCGTAGATCTTCTATCATCCATACACTCAGCCCAGTCAGCATGTATCCTTTTAGGTGTCCATGATTAGAGAATAAAATTCCTTTCCCAAGGCAACTCTTGAGATACCGCAAAATCCTATTCATAGCATCCAGATGACTAGAGCGAAGATCATGCATATACAGGCTCACTATACTAACGACACAGGAAATATCTGATCTTGTATGTGATATGTAGATTAAACGTGTCCAACTATTCTCTAATATTGATGTTTATCAACCGGATCACCTGAATTTGCTAGAGTACGATGGTTCTTCTCAATGGGTGTGGGTGTTGGCTTACACTCTAGCGTACCAGCTTCAGTAAGAAAATCAAGCACATATTTTCTCCACGAGAGATATATACCCTGTGTTTCATAAGCAACTTCAATTCCCAGGAAATAATACAGATGTCCTAGGTCCTTGACCTCAAATGACTTTGACAATGTCCTCTTCATGCATAAGATCCCTTCGCCATCATCACCTGTAATCACTATGTCATCAACATAAACCACAAGAATGGTAATCTTGTTATTATGCCGCTTAAAGAAAATAGCATGGTCTGCGTTGCTTTGTTCATATCCCACCGAACATATTTCATTCCGAAACCTCGCAAACCAAGCTCGAGGTGATTTCTTCAGGCCATATAATGATTTCTTTAGCTTACACACTTTCCCCTCAGTTTCTTTACTATTTAATCCTGGTGGAATTTGAACGTAGACTTCCTCTTGCAAGTCTCCATGAAGAAACACATTTTTAACATCCATTCGAAATAGCTTCAAATTATAGTTTGCCGATGTCGCGATCATTGTTCTAATAGTATTCATCTTAGCTACAGGGGAATATGTGTTATCATAATCAACCCCATAGGTTTGGCTATACCCCTTTGCCACTAATTTGGCCTTATATCTCTCCACCTTACCTTCAGATGACAAAACAAGAAGCTGGACCAGAGAGGTGGAGACCATCGTCAATAATGACAATCGTAGATCGGTAGATCAGAAGAGACTAGCCTAAAACCACACAAACGAACACGAAAATCAAGCAGAGATTAGAAGATCCGCTAGAGACACGGCTCCACATGCCCTCCGCCAACACTAGATGCACCACCAGATTCTTTCCGTAAGTGCAACAGTACAATATTCGTGTGCCAAACAAAAAAGAGTTGGGGTGTGCTCTTGCTATATTGTAGTGTGACAACATGTAGGACAAATACTAGGGTTTGGGGGAAGCCTCTCACAAGTAATACGTGGGGTTCTGGTGTTTATATAAGAGCTCAAGGCCAAGAGTGAGAGTACAATACATGTAGTGGCACAACAGGTACTCTGCCACTCTTGTCTACATTGACAATGTCTCTGCCATATACATGTCGATGAACCAATGCAACATCGTCGCACCAAGCATACTAATATCGACATGTCCCTTTTGCACTTCAGTTTAGGGTACCTATTGTATAGACAAGAGTGGCAGAGCGTAGAGGTCGATGAAGTTCCTGCAGTAGTTGGTGAAGCCAACAAGACTCAGCAACTGCGAGTGCCACAACACGATGCTCGAGTTTCGCACTGGAGCGACGGATGGTGGGTTGTCTCGCATAGATAGGGTGGCAGGCGTCGTCCCACATCTGTCCCACAAATCCCAAATTACAGTAAAATGAGTAAGAAAATCTGATTAGAATTAGTGCATGGCTAATGCAAAATTTCCGCTGCAACCCGCCTGCTTTGACACCCTTACGCATAGACATAGTATCGCGACATGGAACGACGGGTGTCGGGGCAGCTGGCCTTGTCAGCATCAGAATAAGCTGTCAATGCAGTGGATGAAGAAGCACGAAAATGTAGGCCAAAATCGAGTGTACCACGGACATAGCAGAGAACATGTTCTTCACTAGAGCAAGGTGAGGCTATCGTGGAGGATGCATATGAAGGCAAATCTGCTGAACTGCATAGGAAATATCCGGGGATGTCAAGGTAAGGTACTGAAGAGCAACTGCAAGGCTCCTGTAATCCGTAGCATCAGGAATGAGATAACCATCAGGAGTGGAAAGCTTGGACTGAGTCTCAATCGACGTCAAGGTTGGATGACGTTCAGCCATGCCAGCACGCTGAAGGAGGTCACCATATCATATTGTCACTGGGAGAGGAACATACTGTAGGATGATCTTCTCACACCGATACCGAGGAAAAAGTGTATGCATCTGAGATCATTCATGGAAAACTCACTATGTAGCCGGTCGAGAAGGCGCTACAGACAACCATTGGAGGATGCAATAACAGTAATGTCGATATGGTCAATGAGGCAAGCGCGACAGGGGAGCCGCAGTGGCGTCGCGAGGGGCACCAACAAGGAGCACAACACTGATGGTGGTGGATACGAGGGCACCGGAGGTGGTGTTGAGGGTGCTCGGAGGGGTGGCCATCGAAGGGGCAATAGAAGTTAAGGTGGCAGCTAGGGTTTCTAGGATCGGCGGCTAGGGTATAGTCTGATACCATGTAGGGCATACACTGGGGTTTGGGGGAAGCATCTCACACGTAATACGTGGAGGTTCCAGTGTTTATTTATGGGCTCAAGGCCGGACAGGGGTGTTTATACACCTGGGGGTATATGCACCCTTTGTTTAAAATGCATTTTAAATATATTTTAAAATGTCAAACAAATATAAAAAATATCTCATGTATATCTTGACATGTTACATGCTTACAAAGTTGTTTGAAAAAAAACCTACATGTTATGTGCCCTTGCAGGCAAAAAGACAAAATTTGATGGTATCCATTTCTTGAGATATTTTTTTGTCCTTTTTACACAGTGTACAAATAATGTCGGTTTTACGTGAAACTCTACGTTCGCACATAGAACATGTCCCTCTACATAAAAATTTGTTTTCCTAATTTTTAAAACGTTTTATAATAACCTCTACATGAGAACCGGAGAGAGCAGTCGTCGTCGTCGTCATCGTCGTTTTGTTGGGTCTCTCTTTCATGCCTTGACTAACCGTGGAAAAGAGGGTCATACGTCTGCGCACATTATCTTCTTTATTATTGGCCCTATTGGGATCGATGTCGACTATAAATATGGTCTTGAGCATCTGCACTGAAGCAGGATATTCACATACTGTATCTTAGATCGTCAGAGGTTTAATTAGCAAAGCCAGCCAAAAGGAGCTCTGTGATCGATGGGGTCCTTCGCCAGAGCAGCTCGTTTCCTGGTACTCCTTCAGATCGCGCTGTTCGTCGTGTCCGCTGTCATCATGAGCGGCTCCATCTGCCAAGGAGCCCGAGGGATCAGTGGTTAGTGCTTCTGACCTGCTAGTTTTCATCCACTTCGTCGCCATCTCCTCGATCCTAGAAACACGGTTTCAGCTGAATACTTGTGTTTTGGTTGCAGGTGGCGCTCTGGACCCTAACCGTCCTGCAGTGTGCATCAACGGATCGTGCAGACATGGTGATCCCTATACTGGTCAACCGTGCAGTGTAAAGTACAGGTGCATACCACCGGCTGTTAAGCCATAATACTTGCAGACCCAGGACCCCCCTCCGGAACCAGAATAATAGAAGGATATACTGCTCGACTTTGATGAATGCATCCTTCTAACAGTACAACTTAATTACTGTCATGATCTTGTACTGAACTTGTACACTTTAACACCGCAAATAAAATTTGGATATGTCGCACTGATATGAATGGTTGTGATGGCTGAGTTCACCGTGTGGTTGTCTCTTGCTACGTACGTATGAGATTCAGTCTAGGTGTGCCGGCCGATGCTTGCCTGCATGCCTGCAAGTTTAACGGAAAATGAGTTCATGGGTCTCCATGTGTGCCTACCGTGGTTAACGTACACATTTCTCGTGTAACCTTTGCGAGATGATAGATCTTGATGAGAGAAATCTTCTTTGACAAAAAGAATTTTATTGTCTCAATCATGATACAAATATACTTAGGGTTCACCGATCTCTAGATGGATTGCTGCTAAGTTGCGGTTACATGAAAAAGATGAAGCAAGTATGACTAAATTTATAACACGGAAATATGCAACAAAAATAATCCTAACTACTCAAAAAAAACACGGGGTGTGCTGGCCAAAATATTGATTGATGTCGACCAAGCATATTGACCTCACCCGACCCGGCATGTGAGTAGCCACACGCGCGTGCACCAAGCATGTGGGCCAAACATAGTGCCCTTTTCCTATTAGGCTGGTTTTTTCCTAGCCGAATAGCTATGTGGAGTTTTTTTATGATTTTTTAGAGGTGGCGGCAAAACAGAGAAGCCACTCCTTCATCAGTATAGGTAGATTACCGCCATTTTTTGTTGTTTCCTCTAGGGTAGTAGCGGAGGTAGAATCGACATTTAGGTCCGGCGGAATGAACATGTACGGCAAAAACTTAACTAATCTACGAACACTTAGACATACATACTATGTAAAATATAGAAGTTTATGCGTGGCAGAAGCCATAGCTTGCCAGATAGCTGGCTCCGTCACTTCTATAGGGGAATCTCTGCAATTGTCGTCACCAACTTCTTGGTGTTGTGGGGATTATCTATACCATCATGATCACCGTCCACAACATTGTCTTCATCTTCAATGGCCTTAACATGGAATCAATTGTAAACTATAGGAACTTCCCTTTTTGTTATGGTTGTTGCTTGATACCATCCATATCGTTGTCCCACTCTACTTGATAATGTTTACTAATTGCGAGCAATTTATTACGTTCTCGAGGACATGGTAGAACTCCTAGTTGTTGGTTTCTTCCGAAAATGCAATAAGATTGCTAGTTCAATTACCTTTTGCGTCATAATTCTCGAATAGCAATAGGCGAACAATAAATGCAAGCTGCTTCACTAGTTATGATCATAGTGGAGTGCCCCGTGTTGTAATAAACTAAGAAGTGGATGCCGAAGTGATAAGAAACCATTCTTCAAGTGCCGCATCACCATCATAAAGGTGGCGACCCTAGAACATAATGCTACGGTCAGGTTTTGCCTTAATTATTTCTGATGTGTGCACGGATTTGTTGTTGGAACTATAAGAATATGTGGTATATTGTCATGATATTGAGGTATACCGAGCATTGTCTTCCAAACATGAGAAAAATAAATCATATATCGGAACTAAACAATTATGGAACAAATTTAATAGAAAATACTAAGCGTTGTTAAGGAGCATTTAGTCTTATTAAGTACAAGCACCGGTTAATCCTCTTGGAAATTCCGATGATTAGGCCATCTATGAAATAAATGTAATTTTATCACCTTTTTTTTTACTCTGCAACTAACTACAAAACAAATATTTAATTGACGTCAAATAGTTAATTGTCATCTGCATTAATTTCAGATGTTTCTATATCATATACCAAATATTGGTTGATCCTTGTTGGGTTCGATACAATTATTTATTGAAATAGAAAAAAACGATATCTGCACTTCTAGGTATTAGGAGGGTAGGCAACGGTATCTGTTATGCCACAAATATATCATTTTCTTTTGAGCTTTAATTTCATATTTCTAATGCTATTTATCTACTTTTTTTTTACTAATGTACAATTATTTCCCTTAGAAAGATTTGAATAGATAAAAAGGAAAGAAATTAGGGGAAACCACTGTTCAAAAACTAGGATTCAACGATTACTAGGCGATTAATCGCTACTAGGGGTCTGACCGTGTTGATTACCATTAATCACTTGTGTTAATCTTTTAGCCTGATTAATCATACTGAAAGTCTGATTACTAGTTATGTTCCCGATTAATTACTACAATTGGTCAAACAAGTTACAAAGTTTTCAATGCATATCGCTAGTACAAGCGCTACCCTCCCCAACAAAGTAGGTTTTTCGAAGCTCATGCTTGGTTGCCGCCTCCAGCAGCTCGATTTTCGATGTCGTCAACTAGTTCCTTGCCCTCCCAGACAAGTCACTCGCAGTTGCCCATCATATACATGAGCTCAACCACCTCGAGGAGATGGTGCAGGAGCTCGAGGACGCCTTCAATAGGTTAGTTGGTTGAGGTGTAAGAGGGGTCATACCCTAGGTAGTTGGTGGGAGAGGTAAACTTCAGAGGCGAGAGGAGAAGAAGCGGAAGCAAGGAATGCGGTTTCGGCTAGTGGATCCCGATTCGCTCGTGACCTTGAAGATTAGGTCACAGAGGAGAAGTGTACATGTTTTTCTAGGATTTTAGGACCTAGAGAAGTAGGGTCAGACATATTGAGGCTCATATACTATTATTTTTTCTTATATAAACTATTTTTAAGTGCTAATTTATGTAGGTTGCACCGATTAATAGCCGACTGATTAAATCAGTTAATCGTTCGAATTCCGATTAGTCGCTACTCCCAAGCCGACCGAGTAGTTAATGATTACCGATTTCCTTACTATTGGGGAAACTATCATGGAAAGAATCACGAATAAACAAGTGAAAGCTGGTAGAGGCGTGCCACGTTGGCCCAACGTGATGCACTGGTGCCCAAATGGTGCACCCAAGGAGGGGCACGTTCGAGGGGACCACAAGATGCTCCTCCTAGCAGCACCCTTCAGCCTCCAGATGACCCTACGAAATCCGTCTGTATATAGTTCAAAACTACATAACATTTTCATCACTTGGTGTCGATATCATTCATATTAGATCACATGTCGTAGGTTATGATGAGATTTTTTGACATGAAGTATACTTCTCACTCAAGGAATGTCCACTTCTCAAGAATATATGAGTAACACGCCACAGAGAGTATATCTCATCGGATTTACATTTAAACAAGTTTCCAGTTTATAATTTGGGTGGAATATAACTCACATTTTGTAGATCAAATTGATGGTTAGAGTTTTTCTTAACGGAATTGCTAAGTTTCAGCTAGCTGAGACGTAGCTTATGTCTCAGTCACATGTTCCGGCGTTGGATTTTGTTGAACATTCGTGTTTGCTGATGTTTGTACTTTTGTTTAGGCTCACATTGAAACATGCTAAAGTAATTCGACTGAGACATAAGTTAAGTCCACGTTAGATACACCTACCTTTGGACATTACCAAAATGGAGGATTAGGCATAATTAGATTCGTAGGGAAAAAAAGGATTCGTATGCAAATGCACTTTCGCATGATCGCGACTTTGTAAAATTGTATGAGAAAAACCAGTCAATCTCAAATGCAGAGAATTAAAATGCTGCTAATATTTTGGACAGGAGGTAATACTCCATCATTTTTGATATACCAGCCTCTATTTTTTCCTTAACGTAGAGTGACCATGTATTGGATATTTTTTATTCTGGGTGAATGCGAGGCGAATATTTTCTCGCGTGATAAGACGCGCGGTCGTCGTCTGTTTGTTAGGTCGTCGGCTGGCTGGTCTATTTTTCTTTGTGGTTGTCTATTGCATGGCACAGTTGTTACTAGCCTTGACTAACCGTGGAAAACTTGAGTATGTCTTGTCGATCTGACCTATCTTCAGCCGCGAAATGCACAAACGCACTAGGAGCCTACCGGATGTGGAAAAATGCACACCTGTTCCCTATGCAGCTCGAAAGTCATTGCTCTGGAAAAAGAATGTGGAAACTGAGGGTCCAATGTGATGTTTTCCCCCATCAGGCCAATCGATGTCTATTAATACGGCCATCCGGCAAGCGCAGCAGGATATACAAAGCTGAAAACTCATCACAATTCAGAGAGTGGAATCTAGTAAGCTGAACAGACTGAGCTCTGATGGGGTCCTTCGCCAGAGCTGCCCGTTTCCTGGTACTCCTCCAGATCGCCCTGTTCCTCGTCTTCTCCGCGGTGATCATGAGCGGCTCCGCGGCAGCGGCCCGCGACATCAGTGGTTAGTGCTTCCGAACTTCTCCTTCATCCTCTTCGATCGTCCACCGTCGTCTCCTCCCACGCTGAAAAACTCTAACGTTCTGAGCAGTTCATTGTAACTGAATATTCATGGATGCTTGGACTATGTACTTCCTTGCAGCTGGCGGTGGTGCTCTGAACCCTAACCGTCCTGGGTGCATTGGCGGATCGTGCCCATCACCCGGTGGATCCTACACTCGACCATGCCGGTACAAGTACAGGTGCACACCACCGGCTGGTGGTCAACCCTAATACCTGCAGACCCGCTCTCACGAATAATGGAGGGTATATGCTCAGCTGATGCATGCCTCCATGCCGCTACAACTACATGTGCCCACCGGCTGATGCAGCCACCACCTTATACTTAACCGGTGATAGTAATATCTACTCTACGTGTACTTCCATCTTAATACTCCGAATAAAACTGTATGGCTTGCAATGGTACGAATATGGTTGTGTGAACATGCATGAAAGTTCGGTTCAAAATCATGAACAGTGATGACTGCGTGCAATGTGTTGTCACTAGTGGAAAATAGGGCTTTCATGCAAGGACAAATGGTCTGGCCACGTTGCCCCGAAACATTTTGGAGTGCTCACTCCTTTTGTCACGGGTCGTGGTACGGTCCGCGACAAAAGGTCCAGGTCTATATATACACACAACCAGCCCCCCCACATTCCTACATTTTTTCCTTGGTGATGAAAGGTGGAGGTTTATGCTAGCTCTTTTTTTTCATGTGCACAAGAGGTGTTTGATGAAATATTTGTGAGGATGCCACTTGATTTAATTTGATAAGATTTCTCCTCTTTTTGATCCTAAAAGGTTAGCAACTATTTTCTCATATACATAGTCCGTACAATACTAATTTTAGCAAGGTGATTGCATCTGATACATAATTATACTTATGATGCAGATGAGTCATCCATGGATGTACGGTAACCGATGTGATCCCGCATTCAGAGAGGGTGTGAAATCTTTCCTGCTTGTGGCCGATGCCAACAAGTCAAAGCATGGTTTTATGTGATGTCCATGTCTGAAATGTAAGAATGAGAAGGATTACTCTTGCTCAAGAGACATTAAGAGCCACCTGCTTCGGCTCGGATTCATGTCGCGCTATAATGTTTGGACTAAGCACGGAGAACAAGGGGTTATGATGGAAGACGGCGATGAAGAAGAAGATAACGATGACCAATACCGATCTATGTTCTCTGAATACGATGATACCGCAATGGAAGACAATGAAGAAGAAGGAGGTGAAGAACGGGCACCAGATGATCATGTTGATGATGATCTTCGTCGGGCCATTTCTGATGCAAGGAGAGACTGTGGCACGGATAAGAAGAGGTTGCAGTTCGACAAGATGTTAGAGGACTACCATAAATTGTTGTACCTAGGTTGTGAAGATGGGCAGAGAAAGCTGGGTAGCGTATTGGAATTGCTGAAATGGAAGGCAGAGGCCGGTGTGACTGACTCGGGATTTGAAAAATTGCTGATAATATTAAAGAAGCTGCTTCCAAGAAATAACGAATTGCCCGCCAGTACGTTGATACATCTCCAACGTATCTATAATTTCTTATGTTCCATGCTAATTTTATGATAATACCTACATGTTTTATTCACACTTTATAATGTTTTTATGCATTTTCTTGGACTAACCTATTATAAAGATGCCACAGTGTCAGTTCCTGTTTTCTGCTGTTTTTTATTTCAGAAAAAATTGTTTACAAATATTCTCGGAATTGGACGAAACAAAAGCCCACGGCCCTATTTTCCACGGAGTGTTCGAGAAGACCGAAGAAGAGTCGAGGAAGGCCAGCAGGGGGCCCACACCATAGGGCGGCGCGGGGGGCCCCACTGCCGCGCCGACATGTGGGGAGGGAGCCCCCTGGCTCCCCGACGCTGCCCCTTCGCCTATTTATTCCTTCGTTCCCGAAAACCCTAGCACGGAGAGCCAAAATGCGAGAACAGTTCTAGAGACGCCGCCGCCGTCAACCCTATCTCGGGGGTTCAGAAGATCTCCTCCGGCACTGCCGAGAGGGGAATCATCACCGGAGGGCTCTACATCACCATGCCCGCCTCCGGACTGATGCGTGAGTAGTTCATCCTTGGACTACAGGTCAATAGCAGTAGCTAGATGGTTGTCTTCTCCTATTATGCCATCATGTTTAGATCTTGTGAGCTGCCTATCATGAATAAGATCATCTATTTGTAATGCTACATGTTGTGTTTGTTGGGATCCGATGAATATAGAATACTATGTCAAGTTGATTATTGATCTATCATATATGTTATTTATGATTTGCGTGCTCTCCGTTGCTAGTAGAGGCTCGCCAAGTTGATACTTGTAACTCCAAGAGGGGGTATTTATGCTAGATAGTGGGTTCATACTCCATTGAATCGGGACAGTGACGAAAGTCCTAAGGTTGTGGATGTCTGTTGCCACTGGGATAAAACATCAATGCTTTGTCTAATGATATTTGTATTGTTTACATTACGCACAGTACTTAATGCAATTGTGGTTGCAACTTAATATCGAAGGTGCGGATGCTAACCAAGGTGGACTTTTTAGGCATAGATGCATGTTGGATGGCGGTCTATGTTCTTTGTCGTAATGCCCTAAGTAGTCATCATGATATGTATGTGCATTGTTATGCCCTCTCTATTTGTCAATTGCCCAACTGTAATTTGTTTACCCAACATGTTATTTATCTTATTGGAGAGACACCACTAGTGAACTGTACGACCCCGGTCCATTCTTTTACATCTGAAATACAACCTACTGCAATCATTGTTCTCTTTTGTTTTTCCAAGCAAACATCATTTTCCACACCATACGTTAATCCTTTGTTTCAGCCGGTGAGATTGACAACCTCATGTTAAGTTGGGGCAAAGTAGTTTGATTGTGTTGGCCACGTTGGCGCCGTGTTGCGCCCTACCTCTTCACCAACAACCTTCACGTGATCTCCCCTGGGTTCGATAACCTTGGTTTCTTACGAGGAAAACTCGATGCTGTACTCATCATACCTTCCTCTTGGGGTTCCCAACGGATGTGTGCTTTACCGTCACAAGTAGCTACTTTTTGGGCGCCGTTGCCGGGGAGATCAAGACACGCTTGATGCGTGCAGTTGACACACGTCCGTTGGGAACCCCAAGAGGAAGGTGTGATGCGTACAGCAGAAAGTTTTCCCTCAGTATGAAACCAAGGTTATCGAACCAGTAGGAGTCAAGGAACACGTGAAGGTTGTTGGTGACGGAGTGTAGTGCGGCGCAACACCAGGGATTCCGGCGCCAACGTGGAACCTGCACAACACAATCACAATACTTTGCCCCAACGAAACAGTGAGGTTGTCAATCTCACCGGCTTGCTGTAAACAAAGGATTAAACGTATGGTGTGGAAAATGATGTTTGATTGTGAAGAACAGTAAAGAACAGAGTTTGCAGTAGATTGTATTTCAGATGTAAAAGAATGGACCGGGGTCCACAGTTCACTAGTGGTGTCTCTCCCATAAGATAAATAGCATGTTGGGTGAACAAATTACGCTGGGCAATTGACAAATAGAGAGGGCATAACAATGCACATACATATCATGATGACTACTATGAGATTTAATCAGGGCATTACGACAAAGTACATAGACCGCTATCCAGCATGCATCTATGCCTAAAAAGTCCACCTTCGGTTAGCATCCGCACCCCTTCCAGTAAGTTGCAAACAACAGACAATTGCATTAAGTATGATGCGTAATGTAATAAACACAAATATCCTTAGACAAAGCATTGATGTTTTATCCCTAGTGGCAACAGACATCCACAACCTTAGAACTTTCTATCACTGTCCCAGATTCAATGGAGGCATGAACCCACTATCGAGCATAAATACTCCCTCTTGGAGTTACAAGTATCAACTTGGCCAGAGCCTCTACTAGCAACGGAGAGCATGCAAGAAAATAAATAACATATATGATAGATTGATAATCAACTTGACATAGTATTCCATATTCATCGGATCCCAACAAACACAACATGTAGCATTACAAATAGATGATCTTGATCATGATAGGCAGCTCACAAGATCTAACATGATAGCACAATGAGGAGAAGACAACCATCTAGCTACTGCTATGGACCCATAGTCCAGGGGTGAACTACTCACACATCAATCCGGAGGCGATCATGGCGATGAAGAGTCCTCCGGAAGATGATTCCCCTCTTCGGCAGGGTGCCGGAGGCGATCTCCTGAATCCCCGAGATGGGATTGGCGGCGGCGGCGTCTCGAAGGTTTTCCGTATCGTGGCTCTCGGTACAGGGCGACGAAGGCTATAAGTAGGCGGAAGGGTAGGGTTGGAGGCGGCGCGAGGGGCCCACACCATGGGCGGCGCGGCCCCCTCCGGCCGCGCCTATGGTCCGCCACCTCGTGGCCCCACTTCGTATCCCCTCCGGTCTTCGGAAGCTTCGTGGAAAAATAAGACCCCGGGCGTTGATTTCATCCAATTCCGAGAATATTTCCTTTGTAGGATTTCTGAAACCAAAAACAGCAGAAAACAGACTGGCTCTTCGGCATCTCGTCAATAGGTTAGTGTCGGAAAATGCATAATAATGACATAAAGTGTGTATAAAACATGTGAGTATCATCATAAAAGTAGCATGGAACATAAGAAATTATAGATACGTTTGAGACGTATCAACGCTGCAAGGGGAGTCTCTCACACCCAATCTCTTTACTTTGTTTACTGTCTTGCTTTATTTATTTTCTGTCTTGTTTGCTTTCTTTATATCAAAAACATAAAAAAATTAGTTACTCGCATTTACTTTATTTATCGGTTTACCCTTGTTTATTTCATCATGCTTCTCCCTAAGTTCACTTTGAAAGATATATCGGTAGGGAGTGGGTCTATCATTGGAAGAGATAATATAGAAGAATTTTTCAATCATGTTAGTAAGGTTAAAGATTTTGAAGATAGATCCTTGGTGGAACTTGCTCCTAATTATGAAATTGCTACTGCCTCTTTAGTGCACATGTTGGAAGCTAGATTTGTTAATCTTAATCCTATAATGCAACATATGTTTCTTACACTCCGTGATATGGAAGAAGGAGAGAAGAAAGATTTTGTTTTAGAAACCCTTCTTAAAGAATTTGGTGATGTAGCTAGGGAAGCTAGGAAAGTCTTTATTCAACATAAGATGCTTGGCTTTTATATCAATGTTGCAAATACCCTTGAAAGTATGGAAAAAGATAGTCTAAAGTACACTAATGAAGCCAATTGTGAGGGGGAGACTAAAGTACCAATTTCTATTCTTGTAGACAGTGTTGGGCCTCCAAGAGCAGAGGTTTGTAGAACAGCAACAAGTTTCCCTTAAGTGGATCACCCAAGGTTTATCGAACTCAGGGAGGAAGAGGTCAAAGATATCCCTCTCATGCAACCCTGCAACCACAAAGCAAGAAGTCTCTTGTGTCCCCAACACACCTAATTGGTGCACTAGTTCGGCGAAGAGATAGTGAAATACAGGTGGTATGAATGAATATGAGCAGTAGTACGGCGCCAGAAAAGTGCTTGCTGGCGTGCAGTTGATGGTAGTAATATTGCAGGAAGTAAAGATGCAGTAGAACAGTAAACAAGTAGCGATAGCAGTATTTAGGAACAAGGCCTAGGGATCATACTTTCACTAGTGGACACTCTCAACATTGATCACATAACAGAGTAAATAGATAGATGCTAGACTCTACACCCTCTTGTTGGATGATGAACACCACTAACTGTGTAGGATTACACGAACCCTCAATGCCGGAGTTAACAAGCTCCACAATATTCGATGTTCATGTTTAAATAACCTTAGAGTGCATGACAGATCAACATAACCAAACCAAGTACTAACATAGCATGCACACTGTCACCTTCACACTACGAAAGGAGGAATAGATCACATCAATACTATCATAGCAATAGTTAACTTCATAATCTACAAGAGATCACAATCATAGCCTACGCCAAGTACTACACGATGCACACACTGTCACCATTACACCGTGCAGGAGGAATAAACTACTTTAATAACATAACTAGAGTAGCACACAGATAAATTGTGATACAAAACACATTGCAATCATAAAGGGATATAAATAAGCACTTCACTATGCCATTCATAACAGTGAATAAGTATTCTGTGAAATATAGCCTAAGAGACCCACACGGTGCACACACTGTCACCTTTACACACGTGGGACAAGGAGTCTCCGGAGATCACATAAGTAAAATCCACTTGACTAGCATAATGACATCTAGATTACAAGCATCATCATATGAATCTCAATCATGTAAGGCAGCTCATGAGATTATTGTATTGAAGCACATAGGAGAGAGATTAACCACATAGCTACCGGTACAGCCCTTAGCCTCGATGGAGAACTACTCCCTCCTCATGGGAGACAGCAGCGGTGATGAAGATGGCGGTGGTGTCGATGGAGAAGCCTTCCGGGGGCACTTCCCGTCCCGGCGGCGTGCCGGAATAGAGACTCCTGTCCCCAGATCTTGGCTTCACGATGGCGGCGGCTCGGAAGGTTTTCTCGGTTTCGTCGAACGTGGTAGGGTTTCGCAACGGAGACTTTAAGTAGGCGGAAGGGCAAGGTCGGTGGAGTCCTGGTGGGGCCACACACTAGGCCGGCGCGGCCAGGGCTTGGGCCGCGCCGCCCTGTGTCCCCACCTCGTGGCCCCACTTCGTTCCCTTCGGACTTATGGAAGCTTCGTGGAAAAATAGGACCTGGGCGTTGATTTCGTCCGATTCCGAGAATATTTCCTTACTAGGATTTCTGAAACCAAAAACAGCAGAAAACAGCAACTGGCCCTTCGGCATCTCGTCAATAGGTTAGTTCCGAAAACGCATAATAATGACATAAAGTATGCATAAAACATGTAGATATCATCAATAATGTGGCATGGAACATAAGAAATTATCGATACGTCGGAGACGTATCGCATCCCCAAGCTTAGTTCTGCTCGTCCCGAGCAGGTAAACGATAACAAAGATAATTTCTGGAGTGACATGCCATCAACCTTGATCATACTATTGTAAGCATATGTAATGAATGCAGCGATCAAACAATGGTAATGACATGAGTAAACAAATGAATCATAAAGCAAAGACTTTTCATGAATAGTACTTTCAAGACAAGCATCAATAAGTCTTGCATAAGAGTTAACTCATAAAGCAATAATTTAAAGTAGAGGTATTGAAGCAACACAAAGGAAGATTAAGTTTCAGCGGTTGCTTTCAACTTATAACATGTATATCTCATGGATATTGTCAATGTAAAGTAATATAACAAGTGCAATATGCAAGTATGTAGGAATCAATGCACAGTTCACACAAGTGTTTGCTTCTTGAGGTGGAGAGAAATAGGTGAACTGACTCAACATAAAAGTAAAAGAAAGGTCCTTCAAAGAGGAAAGCATCGATTACTATATTTGTGCTAGAGCTTTGGTTTTGAAAACATAAAGAGAGCATAAAAGTAAAATTTTGAGAGGTGTTTGTTGTTGTCAACGAATGGTAGTGGGCACTCTAACCCCCTTGCCAGACAAACCTTCAAGAGCGGCTCCCATGAATTATTTTTATTTTTGGGTGGCACTCCTTCCAACCTTTCTTTCACAAACCATGGCTAACCGAATCCTCGGGTGCCTGCCAACAATCTCATACCATGAAGGAGTGCCTTTTATTTTAGTTTTATTATGATGACACTCCTCCCCACCTTTGCTTTCTCAAGCCATGGCTAACCGAATCCTTCGAGTGCCGTCCAACAATCACATACCATGGAGGAGTGTCTATTTAGGTTAATTAATTTGGGACTGGGAATCCCATTGCCAGCTCTTTTTGCAAAATTATTGGATAAGCGGATGAAGCCACTAATCCATTGGTGAAAGTTGCCCAACAAGAATGAAAGATAAACACCACATACTTCCTCATGAGCTATAAAACATTGACACAAATCAGAGGTGATTAATTTTGAATTATTTAAAGGTAGCACTCAAGCAATTTACTTTGGAATGGCGGAGAAATACCATGTAGTAGGTAGGTATGGTGGACACAAATGGCATAGTGGTTGGCTCAAGGATTTTGGATGCATGAGAAGTATTCCCTCTCGATACAAGGTTTAGGCTAGCAAGGTTATTTGAAACAAACACAAGGATGAACCGGTGCAGCAAAACTCACATAAAAGACATATTGTAAACATTATAAGAATCTACACCGTCTTCCTTGTTGTTCAAAACTCAATACTAGAAATTATCTAGACTTTAGAGAGACCAAATATGCAAACCAAATTTTAGCAAGCTCTATGTATTTCTTCATTAATGGGTGCAAAGTATATGATGCAAGAGCTTAAACATGAGCACAACAATTGCCAAGTATCAAAAATTATCCAAGACATTTTATCAATTACTACATGTAGCATTTCCCGTTTCCAACCATATAGCAATAAACGAAGCAGTTTCAACCTTCGCCATGAACATTAAAAGCTAAGAACACATGTGTTCATATGAACCAGCGGAGCGTGTCTCTCTCCCACACAAGCATTTATTCAAACATAAACAAAAACAAACTCCAAGTAAAGTACATAAGATGTGACCGAATAAAAATATAGTTTCAAGAGAAAAACCTGATAAGTTGTCGATGAAGAAGGGGATGCCTTGGGCATCCCCAAGCTTAGATGCTTGAGTCTTCTTGAAATATGCAGGGATGAACCACCGGGGCATCCCCAAGCTTAGACTCTTCACTCTTCTTGATCATAGTATATCATCCTCCTCTCTTGACCCTTGAAAACTTCCTCCACACCAAACTTTAAGCAAACTCATTAGAGGGTTAGTGCACAATCAAAAATTCACATGTTCAGAGGTAACACAATCATTCTTAACACTTCGGACATTGCACAAAACTTCTGAAAGTTAATGGAACAAAGAAACTCATTCATCTTAACAAAAGCGGCAATGCGAAATAAAAGGCAGAATCTGTCAAAAACGGAAAAACTCAATACTAATGAAAGTTGCGTAAATATCTGAGGAAACCAGGAAGGGGCACTTAACTTGCTCAAACGGAAAAACTCAAAACTAATGAAAGTTGCGTAAATATCTGAGGATCACACACGTAAATTTGCAGATTTTTTTGATTTTTTTACAGAGACTTCTGCGCGAATTCGTGACAGACTGCGCAGCAATCCAAATCTAGCATCAACTTTACCATAGAGACTTTACTTGGCACAAAAACATGATAAGGAGAGGTTGCTACAGTAGTAAACAACTTCCAAGACTCAACAAAACAAAAATTGTTGTAGTAAAATAAACACATGGGTTATCTCCCAAGAAGTTCTTTCTTTATAGCCATTAAGATGGGCTCAGCAGTTTTAATGATGCACTCAAGAAATAAGAGTTGAAGCAAAAGAGAGCATCAAAAAGCAAATTCAAAACACATTTAAGTCTAACATGCTTCCTATGCATAGGAATCTTGTAAATAAACAAGTTCATGAAGAGCAAAGTAACAAGCATAGGAAGATAAAACCAAGTGTAACTTCAAAAATTTCAGCATATAGAGAGGTGTTTTAGTAACATGAAAATTTCTACAACCATATTTTCCTCTCTCATAATAATTTTCAGAGGCATCATGAACAAACTCAACAATATAAGTATCACATAAAGCATTCTTATTCACATGCATAAAAGTATCATTACTCTCCACATAAGCATAATCAATTTTATTAGTTGTAGTGGGAGCAAATTCAACAAAGTAGCTATCATTATTATTCTCATCATCAAATATAGGAGGCATATTGTAATCATAATCAAATTTATCCTCCATAACAGGCGGCACCAAAAGACCACTATCATTATAATCATCATAAATAGGAGGCAAAGTATCATCAAAGTAAATTTTCTCCTCAATGCTTGGGGGACTAAAAATATCATGCTCATCAAAGCCAGCTTCCCCAAGCTTAGAATTTTCCATATCATTAGCAACAATGGTGTTCAAAGCGTTCATACTAATGTGTTCCATAGGTTTTTTAATTTTCGCATCAAACCATCCATGTCTTAAATCAGGAAATAGAATAAGAAGCTCATTGTTGTCCATTATGCCTAACTAGTGTAAACAAGAAACAAAAAGATGCAATTGCAGGATCTAAAGGAAATAGCTTCGAGCACACACACAATGGAGCCAGAAAAGTACTTTACCTGGGACCGGAGTATGAGAGCCTTTTACCTTTCCTCCCCGGCAACGGCGCCAGAAAAGTGCTAGTTGCCGGGGTCCGGTGTGTGTGTGCCGTTTACCTTTCCACCCCGACAACGGCGCCAAAAGTGCTTGATGTCTACGGGTGCTTCTATTCTTGTAGACTGTTGGGCCTCCAAGAGCAGAGGTTTGTAGAACAGCAGCAAGTTTCCCTTAAGTGGATCACCCAAGGTTTATCGAACTCAGGGAGGAAGAGGTCAAAGATATCCCTCTCATGCAACCCGGCAACCACAAAGCAAGAAGTCTCTTGTGTCCCCAACACACCTAATTGGTGCACTAGTTCGGCGAAGAGATAGTGAAATACAGGTGGTATGAATGAATATGAGCAGTAGTACGACGCCAGAAAAGTGCTTGCGTGCAGTTGATGGTAGTAATATTGCAGAAGTAAAGATGCAGAGAACAAGAAACAAGCAGCGATAGCATATTTAGGAACAAGGCCTAGGGATCATACTTTCACTAGTGGACACTCTCAACATTGATCACATAAGAGTAATTAGATAGATGCTAGACTCTACACCCTCTTGTTGGATGATGAACACCACTAATGTGTAGGATTACACGAACCCTCAATGCCGGAGTTAACAAGCTCCACAATATTCGATGTTCATGTTTAAATAACCTTAGAGTGCATGACAGATCAACATAACCAAACCAAGTACTAACATAGCATGCACACTGTCACCTTCACACTACGAAAGGAGGAATAGATCACATCAATACTATCATAGCAATAGTTAACTTCATAATCTACAAGAGATCACAATCATAGCCTACGCCAAGTACTACACGATGCACACACTGTCACCATTACACCGTGCAGGAGGAATAAACTACTTTAATAACATCACTAGAGTAGCACACAGATAAATTGTGATACAAAACACATTGCAATCATAAAGGGATATAAATAAGCACTTCACTATGCCATTCATAACAGTGAATAAGTATTCTGTGAAATATAGCCTAAGAGACCCACACGGTGCACACACTGTCACCTTTACACACGTGGGACAAGGAGTCTCCGGAGATCACATAAGTAAAATCCACTTGACTAGCATAATGACATCTAGATTACAAGCATCATCATATGAATCTCAATCATGTAAGGCAGCTCATGAGATTATTGTATTGAAGCACATAGGAGAGAGATTAACCACATAGCTACCGGTACAGCCCTTAGCCTCGATGGAGAACTACTCCCTCCTCATGGGAGACAACAACGGTGATGAAGATGGCGGTGGTGTCGATGGAGAAGCCTTCCGGGGCACTTCCCGTCCCGGCGGCGTGCCGGAACAGAGACTCTGTCCCCCGATCTTGGCTTCGCGATGGTGGCGGCTCTGGAAGGTTTTCTCTGGTTTCGTCGAACGTGGTAGGGTTTTCGCAACGGAGACTTTAAGTAGGCGGAAGGGCAAGGTCGGTGGAGTCCTGGTGGGGCCACACACTAGGCCGGCGCGGCCGGGGCTTGGGCCGCGCCGCCCTGTGTCCCCACCTCGTGGCCCCACTTTTCCCCTTCGGACTTCTGGAAGCTTCGTGGAAAAATAGGACCCTGGGCGTTGATTTCATCCGATTCCGAGAATATTTCCTTACTAGGATTTCTGAAACCAAAAACAGCAGAAAACAGCAATTGGCCCTTCGGCATCTCGTCAATAGGTTAGTTCCGGAAAACGCATAATAATGACATAAAGTATGCATAAAACATGTAGATATCATCAATAATGTGGCATGGAACATAAGAAATTATCGATACATCGGAGACGTATCATAGACTAAAGTACCAATACCTTATAAGCTCATAGGAATGCATGAGGCACTAGGAAAGAATTTTGATTGGATTGTTCATGAAAACTTATTTGAGGAGGATAGTGAGCCTAAAAGTAATGAAAGAGGGCTTCTGAAACTTACATAGATAAGATACAATGCATCATTGAGAAAACTCCCAACTCCTCTATTGATGCTTCTTCTCTTGATGTTATTTGATTTTCACCTTCTGCGCCTAGCTAAAAGGCGTTAAAGAAAAGCGCTTATGGGAAACAACCCATTATTTTATTTCTGCAATTTTTGTTTTATATTTGAGTCAAGGTGCTTGTTACTACTGTATCAATACCTTTGTATATTTATTTTCTTGCATTGTTGTGCCAAGTAAAGTCTTTATAGAAAGTTAATACTAGTTTTTCTCTCTGTAGAAGAATCTAAAAATTCTGAAAAAATTCATGAGTAATCCTCAGATATGTACGCAACTTTCATTCAACTGGAGCTTTTCCATCTGAGCATGTTAAGTGCCTCGAAAAATTCGTATTTACGGACTATTCTGTTTTCAACAGATTCTGCCTTTATTTCGCATTGCCTCTTTTACCGTGTTTGAGTGGATTTCTTTACTCCATTAAATTTCAGTAACCTTGGGTAATGTCCAGAAGTGTTGGGAATGATTGTGTCCTTGCTGAACATGTGAATTTTTGATTATGCACTAACCCTCTAATGAGATTGGTTTGAGTTTGGTGTGAAGGAAGTTTTCAAGGATCAAGAGAGAGGATGATATAATATGATCAAGAAGAGTGAAAAGTCTAAGCTTGGGGATGCCCCGTGGTTCATCCCTGCATATTTCGAGAAGACTCAAGCGTCTAAGCTTGGGAATGCCCAAGGCATCCCCTTCTTCATCAACAACTTATCGGTCACCTCTAGTGAAACTATATTTTAATTCCGTCACATCTTATGTGCTTTACTTGGAGCATCTATGTGTTTTTATTTTCATTTTGTTATTTTAATTCTCTGAATAAATAGGATCCTAACCTGCTTGTGTGGGAGAGAGACACGCTCCGCTTTTTCATTTGAACACTTGTGTTCTTCGTTTTATTTTTCATGTTTATGGCGAAAGCTGAAAGCCGTAGCACTTATTGTTATTTGGTTGGAAACAGAAAATGCTTCATGTGGTAATTGGTATATTGTCTTGAATAATTTGATACTTGGCAATTGTTTTGAGCTCTCAAGTAGATCATGTTTAAGCTCTTGCATCATGTAGTTTAAACCTATTAGTAGAGAACTACCGTAGAGCTTGTTGAAATTTGGTTTGCATGATTGGTCTCTCTAAGGTCTAGATATTTTCTGGTAAAAGTGTTTGAGCAACAAGGAAGACAGTGTAGAGTCTTATAATGCTTGCAATATGTTCTTATGTAAGTTTTGCTGTACCAGTTTATACTTGTGTTTGCTTCAAACAACCTTGCTAGCCAAAGCTTTGTATTGAGAGGGAATGCTTCTCGTGCATCCAAAACCTTGAGCCAAAACTTATGCCATTTGTGTCCACCATAACTGCCTACTATGTGGTATTTATCTGCCATTCCAAGTAAATACTTCATGTGCTACCTTTAAACAATTCAAAACTTTATTACTCCTTATTTCTGTCAATGTTTTATAGCTCATGAGGAAGTATGTGGTGTTTTACCTTTCAATCTTGTTGGGCAGACTTTCACCAATGGACTAGTGGCATATACATCCGCTTATCCAATAATTTTGCAAAAAGAGCTGGCAACGGGGTGCCCAGCCCCAATTAATTAACTTTCATTAATAATTCTCTTCACATGTTTTGCCCTGATTTATCAGTAAGCAACTTAATTTTGCAATAGACACTCCTCCATGGTATGTGAAATGTTGGAAGGCACCCGAGGATTCGGTTAGCCATGGCTTGTGAAAGCAAAAGGTTGGGAGGAGTGTCATCTATAAATAAAACTAAAATACATGTGTAAACAAAAGAGAAGAGGGATGATCTACCTTGCTGGTAGAGATAACGTCCTTCATATATAGGAGCCGCTCTTTGAAAGTCTGTTTGACAAGGGGGTCAGAGTGCCCACTACCATTCGTTGACAACAACAAACACCTCTCAAAACTTTATTTTTATGCTCTCTTTATGATTTCAAAACTTGAAAATCCCTAGCACATGATTTAATCCCTGCTTCCCTCTGCGAAGGGCCTTTCTTTTACTTTATGTTGAGTCAGTTTACCTACTTCTTTCTATCTTAGAAGCAAACACTTGTGTCAACTATGTGCATTGATTCTTACATGCTTTCTTATTGCACTTATTATATTACTTTGTGTTGACAATTATCCATGAGATATACATGTTGAAAGTTGAAAGCAATTGCTGAAACTTAAATCTTCCTTTGTGTTGCTTCAAAACCTTTTATTAAGAATCTATTTCTTTATGAGTTAACTCTTATGCAAGACTTTTTGATGCTTGTCTTGAAAGTACTATTCATGAAAAGTTTTTGCTATATGATTCAGTTGTTTAGTCATTATCTTTTTGTTAGCAAACTATAGACCATTGCTTTGAGTCACTTCATTCATCTCATATGCTTTACAATAGTATTGATCAAGATTATGTTGGTAGCATGTCACTTCGAAAATTCTTTTTATCGTTTACTTACTCGAGGGAGTAGGAACTAAGCTTGGGGATGCTTGATACGTCTCCAACGTATCTATAATTTCTTATGTTCCATGCTAATTTTATGACAATACCTACATGTTTTATTCACACTTTATAATGTTTTTATGCATTTTCCGGGACTAACCTATTAACAAGATGCCACGTGCCTCGATTTCTTTTGATTTCAGAAAAGTTGGTTTACAAATATTCTCGGAATTGGACGAAACAAAAGCCCACGGCCCTATTTTCCACGGAGTGTTCCAGAAGACCGAAGAAGAGTCGAGGAAGGCCAGCAGGGGGCCACACCATAGGGCGGCGCGGGGGGCCCACTGCCGCGCCGACATGTGGGGAGGGAGCCCCCTGGTTCCCCCGACGCTGCCCCTTCGCCTATTTATTCCTTCGTCCCCGAAAACCCTAGCACGGAGAGCCAAAATATGAGAACAGTTCCAGAGACGCCGCCGCCACAACCCTATCTTGGGGTTCAAGATCTCCTCGGCACCTGCCGGAGAGGGGAATCATCACCGAGGGCTCTACATCACCATGCCCGCCTCGGACGATGCGTGAGTAGTTCATCCTTGGACTACGGGTCCATAGCGTAGCTAGATGGTTGTCTTCTCTATTATGCCATCATGTTTAGATCTTGTGAGCTTCCTATCATGATCAAGATCATCTATTTGTAATGCTACATGTTGTGTTTGTTGGGATCCGATGAATATGGAATACTATGTCAAGTTGATTATTGATCTATCATATATGTTATTTATGATCTTGCATGCTCTCCATTGCTAGTAGAGGCTCTGGCCAAGTTGATACTTGTAACTCCAAGAGGGGGTATTTATGCTAGATAGTGGGTTCATGCCTCCATTGAATCTGGGACAGTGAGTCCTAAGGTTGTGGATGTGTTGTTGCCAATAGGGATAAAACATCAATGCTTTGTCTAAGGATATTTGTATTGTTTACATTACGCACATTACTTAATGCAATTGTCTGTTGTTTGCAACTTAATACTGGAAGGGGTGCGGATGCTAACCCGAAGGTGGACTTTTTAGGCATAGATGCATGCTGGATGGCGGTCTATGTTCTTTGTCGTAATGCCCTAAGTAAATCTCATAGTAGTCATCATGATATGTATGTGCATTGTTATGCCCTCTCTATTTGTCAATTGCCCAACTGTAATTTGTTTACCCAACATGTTATTTATCTTATTGGAGAGACACCACTAGTGAACTGTGGACCCCGGTCCATTCTTTTACATCTGAAATACAACCTACTGCAATCATTGTTCTCTTTTTTTCTCCAAGCAAACATCATTTTCCACCATACGTTTAACTTTTTGTTTTCAGCAAGCCGGTGAGATTGACAACCTCACGTTAAGTTGGGGCAAAGTAGTTTGATTGTGTTGTAGGTTCCACGTTGGCGCCGGAATCCCGGTGTTGCGCCGCACTACACTCCTTCACCAACAATCTTCACGTGATCTTCATCTCCTACGGTTCGATAACCTTGGTTTCTTACGGAGGAAAAACTCGCTGCTGTACTCATCATACCTTCCTCTTGGGGTTCCCAACGGACGTGTGCTTTACCGTCACAAGTAGCTACTTTTCGGGCGCCGTTGCCGGGGAGATCAAGACACGCTTGATGCGTGCAGTTGACACACGTCCGTTGGGAACCCCAAGAGGAAGGTGTGATGCGTACAGCAGAAAGTTTTCCTCAGTATGAAACCAAGGTTATCGAACCGTAGGAGTCAAGGAACACGTGAAGGTTGTTGGTGATGGAGTGTAGTGCGGCGCAACACCAGGATTCCGGCGCCAACGTGGAACCTGCACAACACAATCACAATACTTTGCCCCAACGAAACAGTGAGGTTGTCAATCTCACCGGAAACAAAGGATTAAACGTATGGTGTGGAAAATGATGTTTGTTTGCGAAGAACAGAGTTTGCAGTAGATTGTCAGATGTAAAAGAATGGACCGGGTCCACAGTTCACTAGTGGTGTCTCTCCCATAAGATAAATAGCATGTTGGGTGAACAAATTACAGTTGGGCAATTGACAAATAGAGAGGGCATAACAATGCACATACATATCACGATGACTACTATGAGATTTAGTCAGGGCATTACGACAAAGTACATAGACCGCTATCCAGCATGCATCTATGCCTAAAAAGTCCACCTTCAGGTTAGCATCCGCACCCCTTCCAGTATTAAGTTGCAAACAACAGACAATTGCATTAAGTATGATGCGTAATGTAATAAACACAAATATCCTTAGACAAAGCATTGATGTTTTATCCCTAGTGGCAACAGACATCCACAACCTTAGAACTTTCTCACTGTCTTTCAATGGAGGCATGAACCCACTATCGAGCATAAATACTCCCTCTTGGAGTTACAAGTATCAACTTGGCCAGAGCCTCTACTAGCAACGGAGCATGCAGAGAAATAACATATATGATAGATTGATAATCAACTTGACATAGTATTCCATATTCATCGGATCCCAACAAACACAACAAGTAGCATTACAAATAGATGATCTTGATCATGATAGGCAGCTCACAAGATCTAACATGATAGCACAATGAGGAGAGACAACCATCTAGCTACGCTATGGACCCATAGTCCAGGGGTGAACTACTCACACATCAATCCGGAGGCGATCATGGCGATGAAGAGTCCTCCGGAGATGATTCCCTCTTGCGGGTGCCGGAGGCGATCTCCTGAATCCCCGATGGGATTGGCGGCGGCGGCGTCTCGGAAGGTTTTCCGTATCGTGGCTCTCGTACAGGGGTTTCGCAACGAAGGCTATAAGTAGGCGGAAGGGTAGGGTTGGAGGCGGCGCGAGGGCCCACACCATAGGGCGGCGCGGGCCCCCCTCTAGCCGCACCGGCCTATGGTCTGGCCACCTCGTGGCCCCAATTCGTATCCCCTCCGGTCTTCTGGAAGCTTCGTGGAAAAATAAGACCCTGGGCGTTGATTTCATCCGATTCCGAGAATATTTCCTTTGTAGGATTTCTGAACCAAAAACAGAAACAAGCGGCTCTTCGGCATCTCGTCAATAGGTTAGTGTCGGAAAATGCATAATAATGACATAAAGTGTGTATAAAACATGTGAGTATCATCATAAAAGTAGCATGGAACATAAGAAATTATAGATACGTTTGAGACGTATCAACGCTGCAAGGGAGTCTCTCACACCCAATCTCTTTACTTTGTTCTGTCTTGCTTTATTTATTTTCTGTCTTGTTTGCTTTCTTTATATCAAAAACATAAAAAAATTAGTTACTCGCATTTACTTTATTTATCGGTTTACCCTTGTTTATTTCATCATGCTTCTCCCTAAGTTCACTTTGAAAGATATATCGGTAGGGAGTGGGTCTATCATTGGAAGAGATAATATAGAAGAATTTTTCAATCATGTTAGTAAGGTTAAAGATTTTGAAGATAGATCCTTGGTGAAACTTGCTCCTAATTATGAAATTGCTACTGCCTCTTTAGTTCACATGTTGGAAGCTAGATTTGTTAATCTTAATCCTATAATGCAACATATGTTTCTTACACTCGTGATATGGAAGAAGGAGAGAAGAAAGATTTTGTTTTAGAAACCCTTCTTAAAGAATTTGGTGATGTAGCTAGGGAAGCTAGGAAAGTATTTATTCAACATAAGATGCTTGGCTTTTATATCAATGTTGCAAATACCCTTGAAAGGATGGAAAAAGATAGTCTAAAGTACATTAATGAAGCCAATTGTGAGGGGGAGACTAAAGTACCAATACCTTATAAGCTCATAGGAATGCATGAGGCATTAGAAAAGAATTTTGATTGGATTGTTCCTGAAAACTTATTTGAGGAGGATAGTGAGCCTAAAAGTAATGAAAGAGGAGCTTCTAAAACTTACATAGATAAGATACAATGCATCGTTGAGAAAACTCCCAACTCCTCTATTGATGCTTCTTCTCTTGATGTTATTTGATTTTCACTTTCTGTGCCTAGCTAAAAGGCGTTAAAGAAAAGCGCTTATGGGAAACAACCCATTATTTTATTTCTGCAATTTTTGTTTTATATTTGAGTCAAGGTGCTTGTTACTACTGTATCAATACCTTTGTATATTTATTTTCTTGCATTGTTGTGCCAAGTAAAGTCTTTATAGAAAGTTAATACTAGTTTTTCTCTCTGTAGAAGAATCTAAAAATTCTGAAAAAATTCATGAGTAATCCTCAGATATGTACGCAACTTTCATTCAATTGGAGCTTTTCCATCTGAGCATGTTAAGTGCCTCGAAAAAATTCGTATTTACGGACTATTCTGTTTTCAACAGATTCTACCTTTTATTTCGCATTGCCTCTTTTACCGTGTTTGAGTGGATTTCTTTACTCCATTAAATTTCAGTAACCTTGGGTAATGTCCAGAAGTGTTGGGAATGATTGTGTCCTTGCTGAACATGTGAATTTTTGATTATGCACTAACCCTCTAATGAGATTGGTTTGAGTTTGGTGTGAAGGAAGTTTTCAAGGATCAAGAGAGGATGATATAATATGATCAAGAAGAGTGAAAAGTCTAAGCTTGGGGATGCCCCGTGGTTCATCATGCATATAGAAGACTCAAGCGTCTAAGCTTGGGGATGCCCAAGGCATCCCCTTCTTCATCAACAACTTATCAGGTCACCTCTAGTGAAACTATATTTTAATTCCGTCACATCTTATGTGCTTTACTTGGAGCGTCTGTGTATTTTTATTTTCGTTTTGTTATTTTAATTCTCTGAATAAATCGGATCCTAACATGCTTGTGTGGGAGAGAGACGCTCCGCTTTTTCATTTGAACACTTGTGTTCTTCGTTTTATTTTTCATGTTTATGGCGAAAGCTGAAAGCCGCAACACTTATTGTTATTTGGTTGGAAACAGAAAATGCTTCATGTGGTAATTGGTATATTGTCTTGAATAATTTGATACTTGGCAATTGTTTTGAGCTCTCAAGTAGATCATGTTTAAGCTCTTGCATCATGTAGTTTAAACCTATTAGTGGAGAACTACCGTAGAGCTTGTTGAAATTTGGTTTGCATGATTGGTCTCTCTAAGGTCTAGATATTTTCTGGTAAAAGTGTTTGAGCAACAAGGAAGACAGTGTAGAGTCTTATAATGCTTGCAATATGTTCTTATGTAAGTTTTGCTGTACCGGTTTATACTTGTGTTTGCTTCAAACATCCTTGCTAGCCAAAGCTTTGTATTGAGAGGGAATGCTTCTCGTGCATCCAAAACCTTGAGCCAAAACTTATGCCATTTGTGTCCACCATAACTGCCTACTATGTGGTATTTATCTGCCATTCCAAGTAAATACTTCATGTGCTACCTTTAAACAATTCAAAACTTTATTACTCCTTATTTGTGTCAATGTTTTATAGCTCATGAGGAAGTATGTGGTGTTTTATCTTTCAATCTTGTTGGGCAGACTTTCACCAATGGACTAGTGGCATATACATCCGCTTATCTGGCAACGGGGTGCCCAGCCCCAATTAATTAACTTTCATTAATAATTCTCTTCACATGTTTTGCCCTGATTTATCAGTAAGCAACTTAATTTTGCAATAGACACTCCTCCATGGTATGTGAAATGTTGGAAGGCACCCGAGGATTCGGTTAGCCATGGCTTGTGAAAGCAAAAGGTTGGGAGGAGTGTCATCTATAAATAAAACTAAAATACATGTGTAAACAAAAGAGAAGAGGGATGATCTACCTTCTGGTAGAGATAACGTCCTTCATATATAGGAGCCGCTCTTTGAAAGTCTGTTTGACAAGGGGGTTAGAGCCCCTACCATTCGTTGACAACAACAAACACCTCTCAAAACTTTATTTTTATGCTCTCTTTATGATTTCAAAACTTGAAAAGCTCTAGCACATGATTTAATCTCTGCTTCCCTCTGCGAAGGGCCTTTCTTTTACTTTATGTTGAGTCAGTTTACCTACTTCTTTCTATCTTAGAAGCAAACACTTGTGTCAACTATGTGCATTGATTCTTACATGCTTTCTTATTGCACTTATTATATTACTTTGTGTTGACAATTATCCATGAGATATACATGTTGAAAGTTGAAAGCAATTGCTGAAACTTAAATCTTCCTTTGTGTTGCTTCAAAACCTTTTATTAAGAATCTATTTCTTTACGAGTTAACTCTTATGCAAGACTTTTTGATGCTTGTCTTGAAAGTACTATTCATGAAAAGTTTTTGCTATATGATTCAGTTGTTTAGTCATTATCTTTTTGTTAGCAAACTATAGACCATTGCTTTGAGTCACTTCATTCATCTCATATGCTTTACAATAGTATTGATCAAGATTATATTGGTAGCATGTCACTTCAGAAATTATTCTTTTTATCGTTTACTTACTCGAGGCGAGGAACTAAGCTTGGGATGCTTGATACGTCTCCAACGTATCTATAATTTCTTATGTTCCATGCTAATTTTATGACAATACCTACATGTTTTATTCACACTTTATAATGTTTTTATGCATTTTCGGGACTAACCTATTAACAAGATGCCACGGTGCCAGTTCCTGTTTGCTGTTTTTGATTTCAGAAAAGTTGGTTTATAAATATTCTCGGAATTGGACGAAACAAAGCGCACGGCCCTATTTTCCACGGAGTGTTCCAGAGAGACCGAAGAAGAGTCGAGGAAGGCCAGCGGGGGCCCACGCCATAGGGCGGCGCGGGGGCCCACTGCCGCGCCAACATGTGGGGAGGGAGCCCCCTGGCTCCCCCGACGCTGCCCCTTCGCCTATTTATTCCTTCGTCCCCGAAAACCCTAGCACGGAGAGCCAAAATATGAGAACAGTTCCAGAGACGCCGCCGCCGTCAACCCTATCTCGGGGGGTTCAGAAGATCTCCTCCGGCACCCTGCCGAAGAGGGGAATCATCACCGGAGGGCTCTACATCACCATGCCCGCCTCCGGACTGATGCGTGAGTAGTTCATCCTTGGACTACGGGTCCATATAGCTAGATGGTTGTCTTCTCCTATTATGCCATCATGTTTAGATCTTGTGAGCTTCCTATCATGATCAAGATCATCTATTTGTAATGCTACATGTTGTGTTTGTTGGGATCCGATGAATATGGAATACTATGTCAAGTTGATTATTGATCTATCATATATGTTATTTATGATCTTGCATGCTCTCCGTTGCTAGTAGAGGCTCTGGCCAAGTTGATACTTGTAACTCCAAGAGGGGTATTTATGCTAGATAGTGGGTTCATGCCTCCATTGAATCTGGACGTGACAGAAAGTCCTAAGGTTGTGGATGTGTTGTTGCCACTAGGGATAAAACATCAATGCTTTGTCTAAGGATATTTGTATTGTTTACATTACGCACAGTACTTAATGCAATTGTCTGTTGTTTGCAACTTAATACTGGAAGGGGTGCGGATGCTAACCCGAAGGTGGACTTTTTAGGCATAGATGCATGCTGGATGGCGGTCTATGTTCTTTGTCGTAATGCCTAAGTAAATCTCATAGTAGTCATCATGATATGTATGTGCATTGTTATGCCCTCTCTATTTGTCAATTGCCCAACTGTAATTTGTTTACCCAACATGTTATTTATCTTATTGGAGAGACACCACTAGTGAACTATGGACCCCGGTCCATTCTTTTACATCTGAAATACAACCTACCAATCATTGTTCTCTTTTGTTTTCTGCAAGCAAACATCATTTTTCACACCATATGTTTAATCCTTTGTTTTCAGTAAGCCGGTGAGATTGACAACCTCACTGTTAAGTTGGGGCAAAGTAATTTGATTGTGTTGTGCAGGTTCCACGTTGGCGCCGGAATCCCTGGTGTTGCGCCGCACTACACTCCTTCACCAACAACCTTCACGTGATCTTCATCTCCTACTGGTTCAATAACCTTGGTTTCTTGCTGAGGGAAAACTCGCTGCTGTAATCATCATACCTTCCTCTTGGGGTTCCCAACGGACGTGTGCTTTACCGTCACAAGCATACGTATGAAGCAAAGAAGCTTGTATGCCCTCTAGGATTAGATGTGCAGAAGATACATGCATGCATTAATGATTGTATCCTATACCGCGGTGAGAAGTACGAGAATTTGAATAAATACCAGATATGCGGTGCATTGCGGTATAAGATCAGAAGAGATGACCCTGATGATGTTGAGGGCGAGCCACCCAGGAAGAGGGTTCCTGCGAAGGTGATGTGGTATGCTCCCATAATACCACGGTTGAAACGTTTGTTCAGAAACAAAGAGCATGCCAAGTTGTTGCGATGGCACATGGAAGAACGTAAGAAGGACGCGATGTTGAGGCACCCCGCTGATGGTCGGCGGTGGAGAAACATCGGGAGAGAGTTCCCGGATTTTGCAGGTGAGGCAAGAAACTTATGGTTTGGTCTAAGTACAGATGGCATGAATCCTTTTGGGGAGCAGAGCTGCAGTCACAGCACCTGGCCCGTGACTCTATGTATCTACAACCTTCCTCCTTGGTTGTGCATGAAGCGGAAGTTCATTATGATGCCAGTGCTTATCCAAGGCCCAAAGCAACCCGGCAACGACATTGATGTGTACATACGTTCTTACCAAACAAGAGAAGGAGATCTTTTTTGAAGCCCTATTCAGTATCAAGGTTCCGTCTGGTTTCTCGTCGAATATAAAGGGAATAGTAAATATGAAGGAGAAAAAATTCCAGAACCTAAAGTCCCATAACTGCCACGTGCTTATGACACAATTACTTCCGGTTGCATTGAGGGGACTTCTACCAGAAAATGTTCGACTAGCCATTGTGAAGATATGTGCATTCCTGAACGCAATTTCTCAGAAGGTAATGGATCCAGAAACTTTGTCAGGGTTACAGGTTGATGTGGTCGAATGTCTTGTCAGCTTCGAGTTGTTGTTCCCACCATCCTTCTTCAATATTTTGACGCACCTCCTCGTTCACCTAGTTGAAGAGATTAGAATTCTCGGTCCTTTATTTCTACACAATATGTTCCCCTTCGAGAGGTTCATGGGAGTCTTAAAGAAATATGTTCATAACCGCTAGGCCAAGGAAGTATCTCAAAGGGCTACGGAATAGAGGAGGTCATTGAGTTTTGTGTTGACTTTCTTCCCGACCTTAAGCCGATTGGTGTTCCTGAATCTCGGTATGAGGGGACGCTGACTGGAAAAGGCACACTAGGAAGGAAAGCAACGGTGTGCAGGGACAAGCTTTCTTTCAATCAAGCACACTACACAGTTCTACAATTCCAGCTTGGTGGCTCCGTACATCGAGAAACACAAGAATGTTGTACGAGAAATAAACCCGGGCCAGCCCGAGTCCTTGATTACACGTCAACACATGAATACCTTTGGCAGTTGGTTGCAAAGCGATCTCATGAGTGACACCACTGTTGGAGAGCAGCTGTACTTGTTGGCCAGGTTACCATCTTCAAACATATGTACATTCGAAGGGTACGAGATAAATGAGAATACATTTTACACGATCGCCCAAGATAAAAAAGAGCACCAACCAAAACAGTGGTGTCCGTTTCGATGCAAAAGACGAGAATGGGCAGACCACCACATATTATGGGTACATAGAGGAGATATGGGAACTTGACTATGGACCCACTTTTAAGGTCCCTTTGTTTCGGTGCAAATGGGTGAAGCTCAGCGGTGTACATGTAGACGATAAGTACGGTATGACAACAGTGGATCTCAACAATCTTGCGTACATGGACGAGCCATTCGTCCTAGCCAACGAGGTGGCTCAAGTTTTCTACGTGAAGGACATGTCTAGCAAATCGAGAAAAAGAAATCAACAAAAGAATACATCAACCGAGGAGCCAAAGCGCCACATAGTTCTTTCGGGGAAAAGAAACATCGTGGGAGTGGATGACAAGACAGACATGTCAGAAGATTATAATAAGTCTAAAGAAATTCCGCCATTCGGATGTAACTTTTTCCCACGATGATTTTGATATATTATACGGTTTTTTTCGACGTTGTATGCAAAAGTTATTGCGGTTTTACCATTTTTCAAAACTTTTTTTCAAAAAAAGTGAAAATTCAAATTTGTTAATTTTCCCTAATACTAGGTTGCATAACATACAAGAATCTGAAAATATTTTAGTTTTTGAATTTTCTATCATTTTATTTTCTATTTACAGTGCTAAAAGGCGATCCACGGGGGGGGTGGTGGAGGTGCGTGGGGAGCCAAAAACCAGAAAAAACCTACCCTTTAGTCCCGGTTGGTGTCCCCAACCGGGATTAAAGGTTCCTGCCCTGGCCGCAGCCCACCGTAGCCCTTTAGTCCCGGTTGCCCGAGCATTAGTCTCGGTTCACCAGCAGAACCGGGACTAAAGACCCCATTAGTTCCGGGTCAAAGTATTTGAGGACTAATGGGTTGGGATGGAAGGCCTTTTTCTACTAGTGCTTCCTAAATTATTCTAGAGGATTCTGGACAGTTATATGCACATGAGATCTCTTCTCATGCACAGCTAATTCTTAGCTGGTGGAACAATATGTTGGTAAATGTTATACCAAGCTAGCTGATAGTTAATGGTAATTAATAAATAAGTATCGAGGCAAATATTTAATTTAGAGATTATAATGTCCATTACTCTACTCTTCACTCGATTTCTTTTTAATTTGGGGATTTATAAGGAGTAATGCTGCCTTGTTGGGTGACACCCCCGAGTGTACTTTTAGCTACACATGCATTTGTATCTCCCTTTACTTTGGGGTATGATTATTGAAATACTACTTATTCTATTTGTCACATGTCATCCAACATTCATGACAATTTATTGGACGTGTATGTCTGGTCCTGAGGACTACGAAAAAACTTCTATTACCTTATTGTATGCCAGAGTCATATTAACATGGCAATACCTTTGTAGATTGTTTGAAGATTGAACTAAAATAGGCATGCTAATGTTCAATGTTATCGTACTATTGGGTAGGCGAGACATTTACATTTTTAGAAATGGTTTTGTTATTGCTAATAAATCATGGTTTTAATTATTTCTGCCAACTCACCCGTCAAAATTACATGGTTGCGAAAGCAAACAAGGGGATATTGTCATTTCTTTGTTGGAATCAAGCGTGCCTAAAGATATTTGTAGAAGGAAAAGAGATATAGAAACTGTGAAATTAGCATGTTTGCACTATTTTGTGGGAATTAATATTTGTATCCAGAAAAAATATTGTATACACCTGGTTAACTATGGACAGCTCATTAGGCCATTTACTCATTGTCATCTCATGGCAAGTTTTCAATTATATCTTTATTGCCATATCTCATCACAATATAGGAGTGAGGTGTCAATTACTCTTACCATCTCTTTGTAAGGTGGATAATATTACTCTCACCTTAGATGCTTATCTCACAACAATATAGGGGGTGGTGTTTAATTGCTTGGTGGTTTGACGTGATCGCATTAGTTAACACGAGCGTGGTCATTTTCCGACAGCAAAACAACAAAACTCTTGTTACGTATCACTTTTGTCTTCCCGCCTCCAGTGACTCCGCCGCCTTGCACGGTTGCACCGACCTAACTACATGCATCTGTGTTGCACCACCGACTCGCCGCCATTTCCTTCCATTGCCAACCATTCCTCTAAGCCCCTAATTCTTTTTCTTCCATGGCATCGGCCATTGATCCCTGCCCCTAAGAACGACCCCGACGCTAAATCCGCGCCGTCATGAGCAGTTGTGTTCGCCCTGACTCCGACTCGATGGACGGCTGCTGAAACCCTCTGGTTCGGTCTACAACTATCTCTCTCACACACTCTTCGTGAAGCCAATTTCGTAGGCCGGGCCGGACAAATAATTCCTTCTTTTGTTTTCAGATAAAAACAGGTTGGCAATTTCATTAGTAAATTGGAGTGTCTTGAGTTGCAAAATTCATAAATCGAAGAAGCAAATGCAGCAGGGCTAACCCCCATATCAAAAGACCACGACCTGAAACGCTAAGACTTAAACTGAAAATGAAAACAGCATCCAGCACATGAAAACAGACAGAAAATCGATCAGCGGCTTCGCCCTAGGGCCAAGGCCCCTACTACGGAAGAAATGCATAAGTGAACACTTCCTTCTCCTTCTCCTTTTCAGCAAGGGCTGGGGAAGCCGAGCCCCAGCTCCATCCAGTCCATCATCATCATCTCTAGGTCGGCGTCGTCGAATCCCGGCAGGGGCGTCATCATCATCTGTATCTCCATCTCGCCATTGTTGGCGCTACTACTGCTGCCTGCACCAAACTGATCAAACCCACCGTCGTTGTTGGCGAGGAACTGCTGCACGCTGTTGTTGGCGAGGGACTGCTGCGGCATCGGCTGCACCTGGATGTTGGCGAGGAAGTGCTGCGGCGTCGGCTGCACCTGGTTGTTGGCGAGGAGCTGCTGCGGCGTCGGCTGCACCTGGTTGTTGTCGAGGAAGTGTGGCGGCATCGGCTGCAGCTGGTTGTTGTCGAGGAACTGCTGCGCCATCGGCTGCACCTGGTTGTTGGTGAGGAACTGTGGCGGCGTCGGCTGCACCTGGATATTTGCGAGGAACTGCTGCGCCGTCGGCTGAACCTGGTTGTTGGCGACGAACTGCTGCGCCATCGGCAGCACCTGGTTATGGTTGTTGGCAAGGTTCTGTGGCGGCGTGAGCTGAACTTGCAGGTTGTTGTTGATGGGGCGTGCCCTGGCCGCGATGGCGCGGTCGTAGCTGAAAGTGTCCTGCAGCACCTGGTTCTTGCGCGCCGTGACGGCGAGCTGTGTTTCCTCCAGCGCTGCCTCATAGACCATCAGGTGAGCCTCCCCCAGGTCGCGGACGTCGGCCTGCAGCAACGCCGTCACGGGGCTCGCGGCGGCGCGTTTCGCCTCCATGGCCGCCACCGCGCTCTCCCTCCGGGCCTCCTCCGTTTCCAGAAGCGCACGCAGCTCCCCGAACCGACGTTCGAGCTCCGCCACCGCCGTTCCACCAGCGCCTCCTCCTCCTTCCCGGGCTGCCGGCGCCGCCCCGGCCGGATCGAAGCGCTCGAGGATGGCGTGGACGGAGGGGTCGCCGAAGGTGAAGGCCTTGCCGCCGGGGGAGATGACGACGACGGCCAGCTCGACGCCGCACATGATGGCGAGCTCGCTGGCCTTGTTGAAGAGGCCGCTGCGGCGCTTGGAGAAGCTTACCTGACGCGCCTCGTGGTTCTCGATGGGGCGGATCTCGATCCGCTGCCTTCCCGTGCTCGTGCGGCGAGGCGCCATGGCCATTGCCTTGCAACCCTGGAACTCGGAGAGATGAGATTGTATCTAGATGGCTACGCAGTGGTGGATCTGCGGTGGTGTGGCTACGGCCTGGCACTGGCATGTTTATATATGAGATCGAGAGAGGCGTCGTGACGAAGAAGCTCTCTGCTGCATGCATGGTGAGTTGGCGTGTATTACTGCTGTATAGGCTGGACAACTAATGACGCGCAAGCGCAATTTGCATTCCCACGGATCATTTATGCCGAATAGTTTTGTGTTGTCTAACGTATGCCGTGTGCACAACCTGAAGGATTTTGAACAAACAACGGCTGTTCCACAAGAACAATAAAACCCTGTTCTCCCTTCAAAATGTACACAACACCGCTATACGAAAAAAGGTTACATGAGGTTATCTCAACGCTGTCAGAAGAGCTGAGACGAGGGGCGAGCTCGGAACAAAATTTTAGTGCGGACATAACATTTACGTGAGGGCTCCCGGCCTTAGAAGATTCAAAAGGTTTGACTTTTTCCTTGAATTTTTTTTAAGGGATTTCGGAAATGATAGAGGTTTCTGCTTGGCTGCAAGCTGCTTTGGCATCCCATTCGTATCTGATCCGTCGACGGCAGAGGCAAGAGCTCTTTGCGATGACCTAGTTTTAGCAGCCATTTATGTGGGGTGTAAGAGATTGAAGTTAATTCCGGCTGCATGGATATGATCCATGTGATGACAAATGGTGGGAATTCTTTGGGTCCAGCTGCATCTATATATCAGGAGTATATCTTACTACAGTATGTCGTAATTTTTCAAAAATTGTATTTCCTCATAGTGCTATCCTTTGCCGATTGTTTGGCAAGAGGAGCCCCCCGAAATCTTGTTGGTGTTTTGGCGGATGGTGTTTTGATTCCTAACTAATGAACTCCGTCGTGACGGCTTTCCCTCAAAAAGATATTTGGAAATAAAAGTTAGGACGAACTTGCTTATCTAGTCGATTGACCGAGAATCAAGTTTAACTCGTAACCTCATCTAATTTCTGCTCTCTTGAATATGCAAGGAATAATGACCGCGATTGGTTGTCACATTTGCAAACTACGGAGAGCCTTATTAGTTGTAAGATCTATAAAATAGGAGAACTTCTTCAGAAGATGATAGTCCATTAAATGGCCATCGTTCGGTATTAGCTAACTCGCTCACAGTTACCACAAAATTGTTACTAATTCACTAGCAAAGACCATGTGTAAGTGTGTTGTGAGCACATCCTCATGTCAATGCGGTATCGAGGAAGATACTCCGCAACTCATGCTAGGAAAGTCCAACGGATACACAAGACAGCTAGCCAATACGTTTAATACCCAAAGCATGAGTTCCTCTAGAGGGACCTCGTCGGAAGTTCTCGCGATTATGGATTGAACTAAATCACGATAACTGCCATTTACTCGTTTGCCATTTCGATGGAAGAAACCGTGCACTTTAGTCGAATAGACAGAAGCAGGGACAAGGGTTTGGGGGTAAAAAATAGATGCAATGATATTTGAAGATTATGTTCTTAATTTTATTTTGTCGTCACATATCATGGCTAGACTTCCCACAAATGTTTAAGTCTCCTCTACATGTTAAAAAGTCAGTTTCCAAGCCGAATTATAGTTAAAAGCAAGGAAAAACTTTCTGCGGCTTAGCACTGAACTTAAACTCTATGGGTATGTGTGAATCCTTAAAAAATCGCCCTATCCTTCCATATTGAAGTCTACCTTTCCTTGTCTCTACCTTGATTTGGCTGCCTCGTGGGCTTATGGGCAAAAGTCGAGTCAGATTCCGGCTTTACTTGGCGTAGCTACCAGAATCTCTTGTTATGGCGCCTTGCTCATCCACGCCTAAGCGGCCCATCGTCTAGCTCCTTCCATATTCTGATTTAAAGCCATACGCTTCCACCTAGACCTTAGTCGATTGTCGTCATCCTTATCTTAATCAACTACATGCCAAAAATATGTTTCAAGTGCTAACATATGCCCCGGTGTTTTCTAGCAGAGTTGTATGCTAAAAAACAACCATATAGAGGGTTAGTCCAAGATTAATGCTTAAGCTCCTCAGCCATATTATTGCTAAGCATGATATCTGTATATCAGCCATAAGTACGTCTAAGCAGATTGCCACACACTTGGGTGTTGTACGTGCTGTTTCTTCCCATTGATATCTCGAATAGCAGACTCCGCTCTATTGTTTTGACCAGGTAAGGTTTTACAGGGACGATATTCACGACCTCTAGCGGTCCTTCTCAACTAAGTGACCGTTTGCAGAATTTTCGACTTCGAGTGCCTATTAGCAGTATACACTTTTAGATCAAGTTGCGGATTTGGAAGTTCTTAACACTGACTTTCTTTTTTGCACGTATTTGCTATCCGCAATCTCACTCGCTCGATGTCGCTCAAGGACATCAGGAATTCTTCGCCAACGGATGGCAGACAACCGAGACTTGTTTTTGTTTTTAGCATAACACCATAATCAGACTTTCTTTGCCCAGTAACAACCACACGTGGTAAAGCAAACCATGTGGGGAATATATATTTTCCCGCTCTAGGCAATCGATCCAAAAAACAATGCATTGTCCTTTGGATATACATATTGAGATGTTAACTCTATTTACCAAATTTGCAGTCCGGCGCATACCGTGCCATAAGTTTATTTGTGTACACGTATATTGGTGTAACAGTTCTTATATTTTAATCTCAAAGGTTAATATTTAAATCATGATTTATATATTTCAAGCATATGTGACTTCAGGGCATTGAAAAACACCCTTATATTGCTTTTAGTATATAATAGATGCCTTGTTGAGCCTATACTAAAATAAGGGCTTGGTTGTCATTGAGTGCCCACCTAGATGAACATGCGGCACGGTCACCGCCCAGGTGAGGACTTGCGGTGGGAAAACCTGAGTGTTGATGCCTGGAGCGCGTCGGCGTCGGCCATGACTTTGGATGACCTGACCCACACCAGACCGCCGGCCACGAAGGAGCTTCACCGGCATGTTGTACAATCAACATACGACTTTAGAACTCTACAGATACCTGCATGAACCCCAATTATCTACAGTTTAGCTTATCACATTGGGACTGGAATTAAAAGAGCAATAAAGCTGAAACAACAATGCTACGCCTATATAAAAAAAGCATAGAGAATTTATACAAATATGCAGTAGTGGTACTGTTCTCAATATAAAAAAATCGATCGAAAGCATTGAAGAACCACTCTGCTATTGACTACATGCTGAATTGGGAAAGTTTCTCAACAAAAACAACTGAGGCATGCCTATATTTCAGAAAAAAATAAAGAAACACAACCAATAAAGTACAACAAAAAGATAGTTGCATGTTTTAAATATTTATATAGCAGAGTACTACACATGAGTGCCAATTAGCTTTCAATAGTTGCAAGGTTGTGACTTTGACCATAATTAGCTTTCAATATGAAAAGCTTGTTGTTTCTAGCCTCATCGCGAAGGTAAGAGCAAGGAAAAACCGTAATACCTTCAAAGAAACACCTTGAAATGGAAAGAACTGATGCGTCAACAGTGCTGCACTAATGTCAGTACTTTAAGCAAATGCACTTTAATTTTGAATATCAGGTTCCCGGCAAACTAACATAAAATATCAACCATCAATCATCGTAAAAATTAACCATTGCAATTTTATATTACATGGTGAATAGTGCAGTTAGCTAAATGTACAACAATAAACCAACTGTACATATTGCCACCATTTGTTGCAAATAACCTAAATAGTGCAGTGAGAAAAAAATATGTCTTGAGGCCTAAATTTGCAATGCATAATGCTAACAGTTGCCATCAAGAAAAAACACAGTTTAAGATGATACCCTTGAATCATTACATTGTGTCCATGCCTGACTATATAATAAGCTCCAATATATAATTGCAAAATCTCACAGCGAAAAAATTCAGATCATCGGACCAATCCCAACAACTGTAAGATATCAAGTGTAGCAAGAAGAATCCCAGATGCATTGCATGCTAATCATATGGGTTATCAGTTGAATAAATTGCATTACCCCGCACAAACCAAATGATAACTCCTAAAATACATTTATTGAGTTCTTGTAGAAATAACAACAAACACTTCTTACACACCAAAATCACAAAGGAGAGAACTTAATCGGTAGAAAATTCCCATTAGCACCTACCTCCTTCCCCCTTCTGGTCTGACAGGCGCTTCCACGACATCCAGAGAGAGAGAGAGAAGGGGGCCCATGCCAGTGAGAGGAGGAGGCTGGAGCGCCTCCCCCACACAGTCCGTCCGCTCCGCCAGCGACCACGCACACATCCTCCACTTGAGAGAGAGGATTGACCACGGGGATGGCCATACAGATCGAGAGCCTTGATGGTACTGTCATGGCGACAACCACGACAACGAAGAGCTTATACAAAGAAGGTACTGGACGTGGCCTTTCTACCGTGGAACTTGGGCACCGATGTGACTCACATTTTTTTTCAAAATGGGAGCTGATTGCCCCAGCCTATGCATCTGGGAGATGCACACGGCCGTACCGATGTGACCACATACAACAACGCTACAGCCACACACAAAAAACCCACAACGAAAGCACTACAAAGGAAGGAGAAAAAATTGCACACGTGTTGGCATCAAATAAACTCCGAGCTTCTCTATAAAGTCTTACGGAGCACCCAAAACGCATGCACTGGAATAAAAGAAGGAACTAAATAAATTAATACAACATGTGTGGCAACCTCTTTTGAGAAAAAAGGAAGTTGTTCACCTTTCTAGGAAAATACTAGCGAGTGATTATGAAGTAAACTTGTTTCAGTAATATATAGTTTAGAATGGAATGTTCAAATAATTTTAATTCTGTGTGGTTTATCCGTTAGGCCCAGAGAGCCTATTGATGTGCAATTCAAACATGAACATACTAATTACTTATCTATACTACAAGAAAATTCCTACATAAGGAAGAAAACGTGAGATGTTGCATGGGTTGTCACGATCTTTTTTTTCCATGAGACAGTGAGGCAAAATCCCCACAGCATATTTATTAATATTGCAAAACGTATATACAACAACAAAGACAAAAACTACCTATATGTACAAGACTAAGGACCACTCACAGAATTACAATAGACTGCCTTCAGGGCCATGAGGGATGCATAGTGTTTCATTTTTATCCAATACCCAAGCATAGATACATTATAAATAAAGTTCATTTTTCCAACCTCTAGTAGATTTCCTTTGTGCTTCGAAAATCTATGCTTCCAGTTATTCCAGCAGGCCATGATCACTACCTCCACAAATTGTACGAATATGTTCAGAAATTGGTTGAGAGGGATAGATAAAAATACCAAAGCGCGGATTTGAGTAGGAACTTGTGCAATTGTGTGGTCTTTATATGGAACTGTAGAAATAATATCATCTTTAACAAAAAAGGATCATTTTTTACAGGTTACCCGCATGGCAACACATTGGATCCACGAGTGCTCTTACCTACTACCGGAGGTGCAGCGTACTCATATGGTTTCTAGGTGTACCCGTCCGGAGACGGTTGCACGGGATATCTTCAACCAGGCTGGTTGACGGCTTACTAGACGACTACATGATGCTTAGGCGACTTGTTTTGTTTATTTTTCGCTAGTTGATTTTTATGTACACTCTCTGTGATCCATGAGCTGTAACCGATGACACTAAAAACGCTGCAATAAAGAAAGTTGTAGGCTGGGGTTTTCTCCCTATTTCGAAAAAAAAATGATCACTAACTCCATGAAAAATGGTTTCCCGAAATGCCACTCTCCCCATAGAGGTTGTTGTTTGCAGATCCTGACTCAAAAATCAATCGAGGAAGCAAGGAGAACCATCCAACTCAAGAAAGCAAGGAGAACCATATATGAATTCCTCAAACTAGAGTATGTTATGTTAAATCTTATTTGAAAACAATATATTTTGTTATGTTGGTGTCCTTATAGATGGTGTCCCGACAACGAGGGAGGGTCGCATGGAAAAGAAGATCCATATGCTCGTCGCGTAAGGGTGTCCCACACATCGACCCTATGTTTGTGACTGTAATTGATTTGGTGCTTTCAAGTTTTTTTCTGGTTGAAGTGATAGAGTTGGGGTGTGCTTGGTGTTAGACTAGGTGTACCAATTGCAAAATTTGGATCATGTACTTTTTTAACCGCAACACCTTTCTTTCTTTAATGTTTGTTTTCCTAAGCGCAGCAGTACCATTTCTCTGGCTATACTGTAGTGTGACAACGCAAGAAGCCGGCGGAGCGTATTTCTCTGCGTTGCTGTCGTCGTCGACATCGTCTATTTGCTGGGTCGTCCGTCATCGGCTAGCTGATGGATTTCTCTTTCATGCCTTGACTAACCGTGGAAAAGGTGGGTCATCAAGTACGTCTGCATGCACACAAGATATACTAGGATTATCTTCAGGGGGGCAAACAAAACGCACAACGCACAAAATTCCATGTTTTATTCCAATGGACTGTTGCTCGAAAATTAATGTTTGAGAAAAAGTATTTGGAAAATGAAGGGCATCTGCTCGCCCCCATCGTGATCGATGTCTATAAATATGGGCCTTCCATCAGTAAGCACTAAGCAGCCAAACAACAGGTACACTCCTCAAACTAGTCAGCCAGCCAAACAAAGCTTCGACATGGGGTCCTTCGCTAGAGCTGCGCGTTTCCTGCTGCTCATCCAGATCGTCCTGTTCGTGCTCTCCGCTGTGATCATGAGCGGCTCCGTCCGCGTCGGAGCAAGCGGCATCAATGGTTATTCCAAACTGTTCATTTTATCCTCATCTCCCCCTTGAAATTCTAGCGTTCTTGGTACATACTCATTATTGCATATTTATGGATGCTTGTGTTTTCCTTCCAGCTGGTGGTCTCGACCCTAGCCGTCATCCTGTGTGTATCAAGGGACCCTGTCAACCTGGCAAACCTGGTGAACCCTACACCCGACCGTGCACCCGAGCTGACGGGTGCATTGGCCAACCCTGATACCTGCAAACTCCTTCTGCCCGATGATGGAAGGCAGCCCATATGGAGGCCTCCTAGCAGTACAAGTTACTGCGTTATACTGAACCGATAGTGGTATTGTCTCAAATGCGTGTACTTATACATATTATTACTCCGAATAAAACTGGATCTCTGGCCTGATATGATACGTTCTACAAACAAGAAAGTCTTCTTAAAAAAATAGCCCCCTTGTTCCACAATATAATACGTTTTGGCAAACTAAAATAACATGAAAATATATCTTATATCTTTTTGAGAACCCGCAGAAGATCTGTGTGTCATTGTATTATGCTCTAAAGAGTGAAGAGCCATAACGCCTATGAAAGGCCATCCAAGGGAAGGAGGGACACCGAGCACTACTACAGAACCCATTGTCCCTGGTGGGCACTTACCCCTGCTCCGACAACCACTATTTTTTATATATCCATCAGTGACCTTTTTTATTTATTTTGGTGTCACTATATAATGAAAACAAACACGGTGACATTATTCTCCAGGGAAATCCACAAAAAGGTTGTTCGCAAAATAGCTTTGAACTCACTATTGTTGTTGTTTAATAGTTGTATTGGATTCTTAAAATATATTCTAAGTTATAACTTGTGAGTGTTGGTTAGCTTTCTCTGGTTCCGACGCGCACGAATGGAACCTGGGTGCGCGCGCACCCAGTTTCCTACAAAATGAAAAAAATGCTATTTAAAAGTTTCAAAAAATATCAAGTAAATTTTTGCATGTACATATTATGTTGATACTTACTTGTGAGTTTTCACGAAAAAATACCATTGGATGTGGCCTGCACAAAAATGACAAAATGTCGAAATGAGAATAGTGAATAGGAATTTGTACTATTCACAGGAAAAGGAATTTGCATCTTGTCATTTTTCTGTAGGTCACACACAATGGTATTTTTTTGTGAAAACGCACATGAGTAAGTATCAACATAATATATACATGCAAAATTTTACTTCAATTTTTTTTTAAATACTCCCTCCGTCCCAAAAAGTAAGGCGTCTAAGGATTGGTCAAAAGTCAAACCTTACAAACTTTGACCAAATATTTAAAAAATATATTTACATCTACAATATCAAATTGACATATTAAGAAAATATACTTTAGGGTGAATCTATTGATAATGATTTAGTATTGTAAATATTTATATTTTTGTGTATAAACTTGATCAAACTTTAAAAATATTGACTTTTAACTAATCCTTAGACTCCTTATATTTTGGGACGGAGGGAGTAGCATTTTTTGAACTTTTTGTAAATGGGTTCGCATGTACCCAGGTTCCATTCACCATTTTCGGGTTCCCTAGTGACTACTCTATTTTATCAATGTATACGATGTGCTTGTGATGTCTACGTGTGCTTCTATTCTTGTAGACAGTGTTGGACCTCCAAAAGCAGAGGTTTGTAGAACAGCAGCAAGTTTCCCTTAAGTGAATCACCCAAGGTTTATCGAACTCAGGGAGGTAGAGGTCAAAGATATCCCTCTCAAGCAACCTGCAATTAAGATACAAGAAGTCTCTTGTGTCCCCAACACACCTAATACACTTGTCAGATGTATAGGTGCACTAGTTCGCGAAGAGATAGTGAAATACAAGTAATATGGATGATTATAAGTAGCAATTGCAATCTGAAATAAAAATGGCAGCAAGCGAACATGTAGCAGAACTTGTTGGAAACGGTGTTTCAATGCTTAGAAACAAGGCCTAGGGATCATACTTTCACTAGTGGACACTCTCAACAATGATCACATAATTGAATAAATAAATGCTACTCTCAAACACTCTCTTGTTGGATAACGAACACCATTCATTGTGTAGGGCTGCAAAAGCACACCTCAAGCCGGAGTAAACAAGCTCCACAACGTCATAAAGGAATCACACACGATGCGCACACTGTCACCATCACACCGTGGAGAGTGACTCCGGAGTTCATATTAAAGTAACCTCTAGAGTGCATAGTAGAAAAGAGTAACATCTACATATTCAACTAGATTACAAAGCTCATGATCACATAAAGATCACACCATGGGAGAGAGAGATGAACCACATAGCTACGGTAGAGCCCTCAGCCCGGGCGGAGAACTACTCCCTCCTCATCATGGGAGTCGGCAGGGCGCGATGAGATGGCGGTGGTGTCGATGGAGATGACTCGGGGCAATTCCCCGTCCCGGCAGCGTGCCGGAACAGAGATTCTGTCCCCCGAAACTTGTCGTCGATGGCGGCGGCGCTGCGGAACTCTTCGTGGAAATTGGCTGGATTCTTTAGGGTTTTCGCGTCTGGGACAATATATAGGCGAAGGGGCGGCGTCGGTGGAGTCCCGAGGGGCCCACCTCACCTGGCGGCGCGGCAGAAGGTGGGGACGCGCCCCCCTATGAGGTGGCCAGCTCGTGGCCCCCCTTCGTCTCTCCTTCGGGAAGCTTCTGGAAAAATAGGGACGTGGCCTTTTGTTTCGCGCAATTCGAGAATATTCGCAGAAGTAATTTTCTGGAACTAAAAACAGCAGAAAACAGGAACTGACACTTTGGCATCTTGTTAATAGGTTAGTCCCGGAAAATGCATAAAAATGATATAAAGTGTACATAAAACATGTAGCAATTGGTATAATATAAGCATAGAATATCAGAAATTATAGATACGTTGGAGACGTATCAAGCATCCCAAACTTAGTTGCTACTCGCCCTCGAGTAGGTAAACGATAACAAGAATAATTTCTGAAGTGACATGCTACCAACATAATCTTGATCAATACTATTGTAAAGCATATTAGATGAATGAAGTGACTCAAAGCAATGGTCTATAGTTTGCTAACAAATAGATAATGACTAAACAACTGAATCATATAGCAAAAACTTTTCATGAATAGTACTTTCAAGACAAGCATCAAAAAGTCTTGCATAAGAGTTAACTCATAAAGCAATAGATTCTTAATAAAAGGTTTTGAAGCAACACAAAGGAAGATTTAAGTTTCAGCAATTGCTTTCAACTTTTAACATGCATATCTCATGGATAATTGTCAACACAAAGTAATATAATAAGTGCAATAAGTAAGCATGTAAGAATCAATGCACAGTTGACACAAGTGTTTGCTTCTAAGATAGAAAGAAGTAGGTAAACTCAACATAAAGTAAAAGAAAGGCCCTTCGCAGAGGGAAGCAGGGATTAAATCATGTGCTAGAGCTTTTTAAGTTTTGAAATCATATAGAGAGCATAAAAATAAATTTTTTAGAGGTGTTTGTTGTTGTCAACGAATGGTAGTGGGCACTCTAACCCCCTTGTCAAACAGACTTTCAAAGAGCGGCTCCCATGAAGGACGTTATCTCTACCAGCAAGGTAGATCACCCCTCTTCTCTTTTGTTTACACATGTATTTTAGTTTTATTTATAGATGACACTCCTCCCAACCTTTTGCTTTCACAATCCATGGCTAACCGAATCCTCGGGTGCCTTCCAACATTTCACATACCATGGAGGAGTGTCTATTGCAAAATTAACTTGCTTACTGATAAATCAGGGCAAAACATGTGAAGAGAATTATTAATGAAAGTTAATTAATTGGGGCTGGGCACCCCGTTGCCAGCTCTTTTTGCAAAATTATTGGATAAGCGGATGTATATGCCACTAGTCCATTGGTGAAAGTCTGCCCAACAAGATTGAAAGATAAAACACCACATACTTCCTCATGAGCTATAAAACATTGACACAAATAAGGAGTAATAAAGTTTTGAATTGTTTAAAGGTAGCACATGAAGTATTTACTTGGAATGACAGAAAAATACCACATAGTAGGTAGTTATGATGGACACATATGGCATAGGTTTTGGCTCAAGGTTTTGGATGCACGAGAAGCATTCCCTCTCAGTACAAGGCTTTGGCTAGCAAGGTTGCTTGAAGCAAACACAAGTATAAACCGGTATAGCAAAACTTACATAAGAACATAATGCAAGCATTATAAGACTCTACACTGTCTTCCTTGCTGCTCAAACACTTTTACCAGAAAATATCTAGACCTTAGAGAGACCAATCATGCAAACCAAATTTCAACAAGCTCTACGGTAGTTCTCCACTAATAGGTTTAAACTACATGATTGATGTCTACGCACGCTTCTATTCCTGTAGACAGTGTTGGGCCTCCAAGAGCAGAGGTTTGTAGAACTGCAGCAAGTTTCCCTTAAGTGAATCACCCAAGGTTTATCGAACTCAGGGAGGAAGAGGTCAAAGATATCCCTCTCAAGCAACCCTGCAATCACGATACAAGAAGTCTCTTGTGTCCCCAACACACCTAATACACTTGTCAGATGTATAGGTGCACTAGTTCGGCGAAGAGATAGTAAAATGCAAGTGATATAGATGATGGTAATATTGCAGGAAGTAAAGATGCAGTAAATAAACATGTAGCAGAACTTGTTGGAAACGGTGTTTAAAATAGCTTGCTGGCGTGGGAGGCAATTCTGTGGTGTAACTTATTCGGAAACAAGGTCTAGGGATCATACTTTCACTAGTGGACACTCTCAACATTGATCACATAGCGAATAAACAAATACTACTTTCTCTACACTCTCTTGTTGGATGACAAACACCATTCATTGTGTAGGGCTACAAGAGCACCTCAATGCCGGAGTTAACAAGCTCCACAACATTCGATGTTCATATTTAAATAACCTTAGAGTGCATAATAGATCATTGCAATTTAGACCGAGAACTAACATAGCGCACACACTGTCACCATTACACTATGAAAGGGGAATAGATCACATCAATACTATCATAGTAATAGTTAACTCCATAATCTACAAGAGATCACAATCATAGCTTATACCAAGTACTACATGATGCACACACTATCACCATTACATCATGAAGGAGAAATAGACTACTTTAATAACATCACTAGAGTAGCACATAGATGATATTCAACTAGATCACAAAGCTCATGATCACATAAAGATCACATGGGAGAGAGATGAACCACATAGCTACCGGTACAGCCCTTAGCCTCGAGGAGAACTACTCCCTCCTCATCATGGAGACAGCAGCGATGAAGATGGCGGTGATGTCGATGGAGATGCCTTCCGGGGCACTTCCCCGTCCCGGCGGCGTGCCGGAACAGAGACTTCTGTCCCCCAGATCTTGGCTTCGCGATGGCGGCGGCTCTGGAAGGTTTTTCGTACCGTGGCTTATTCTCCCGAAGTTTCTAGGTCAGGAAGGCTTTTATAGGTGGAGAGTCGGAGTCGGAGGGGGTCTGGGGCAGCCAGTCAACAGGGGGGCGCTCCCCCCCTTGGGCCGCGCCGCCACCATGTGTGGTGGCCCTGGGCCTCTCCTCTGGCCTCTCGGTGTTCTTGAAGCTTCGTGGAATTATAAGATACCGGGCGTTGATTTCGTCCAATTCGAGAATATTTCCTTACTAGGATTTCTGAAACCAAAAACAGCAGAAAACAGAACTGGCACTTCGGCATCTCGTCAATAGGTTAGTTCCAGAAAATGCATAAATATGAAATAAAGTGTGTATAAAACATGTAGGTATTGTCACAAAACTAGCATGGAACATAAGAAATTATAGATACGTTTGAGACGTATCAAGCATCCCCAAGCTTAGTTCCTACTCGCCCTCGAGTAGGTAAACGATAACAAAGATAATTTCTTAAGTGACATGCTATCATAATCTTGATCATACTATTGTAAAGCATATGAGATGAATGAAGTGATTCAAAGCAATGGTAAAGACAATGAGTAAACAAATGAATCATATAGCAAAGACTTTTCATGAATAGTACTTTCAAGACAAGCATCAATAAGTCTTGCACAAGAGTTAACTCATAAAGCAATAGATTCAAAGTAGAAGGCATTGAAGCAACACAAAGGATGATTAAGTTTCAGCAATTGCTTTCAACTTGTAACATGTATATCTCATGGATAGTTGTCAACATAAAGCAATATAACAAGTGCAATAGGTAAACATGTAAGAATCAATGCACACAGTTGACACAAGTGTTTGCTTCTAAGATAGAAAGAAGTAGGTAAACTGACTCAACATAAAGTAAAAGAATGGCCCTTCGGAGAGGGAAGCATGGATTACTATTTTTGTGCTAGAACTTTTATTTTGAAAACATAGAAGCAATTTTGTCAACGGTAATAAAGCATATGTGTTATGTATAAGACATCTTATAAGTTGCAAGCCTCATGCATAGAATACTAATAGTGCCGCACCTTGTCCTAATTAGCTTGGATTAACACGGATTATCATTGCATAACATATGTTTCAACCAAGTGTCACAAAGGGGTACCTCTATGCCGCCTGTACAAAGGTCTAAGGAGAAAGTTCGCATTGGATTTCTCGCTTTTGATTATTCTCAACTTAGACATCCATACCGGGACAACATAGACAACAGATAATGGACTCCTCTTTTAATGCTTAAGCATTCAACAACAGATAATATTCTCATAAGAGATTAATTGAGGATTAATGTCCAAACTGAAACTTCCACCATGATTCATGGCTTTAGTTAGAGGCCCAATGTTCTTCTCTAACAATATGCATACTCAAACCATTTGATCATGAAAATCGCCCTTACTTCAGACAAGACGAACATGCATAGCAACTCACATGATATTCAACAAAGGTGTAAAAGTTGATGGCGTCCCCAGAAACATGGTTACCACTCAACAAGCAACTTATTAAGAAATAAGACACATAGCAACATATTCTTCACCACAATAGTTTTTAAGGCTATTTTCCCATGAGCTATGTATTGTAAAGGCAAAGAATAGAAGTTTAAAGGTAGCACTCAAGTAATGTACTTTGGAATGGCAGAGAAATACCATGTGGTAGGTAGGTATGGTGGACACAAATGGCATAGTCTTTGGCTCAAGGATTTGGATGCACGAGAAGAATCCCTCTCAATACAAGGCTAGGCTAGCAAGGTTGTTTGAAGCAAACACAAGTATGAAACGGTGCAGCAAGACTCACATATGAACATATTGTAAGCATTATAAGACTTTACATTGTCTTCCTTGTTGTTCAAACACCTTAACCAGAAAATATCTAGACTCTAGAGACCAATCATGCAAACCAAATTTTAACAAGCTTTATGTAGTTCTTCATTAATAGGTACAAAGTACATGATGCAAGAGCTTAAACATGATCTATATGAGCACAACAATTGCCAAGTATCAAATTATTCAAGACATTATACCAATTACCACATGCGCATTTTCCGTTTCCAACCATATATCAATGAACGAAGTAGTTCAACCTTCGCAATGAACATTAAAAGTAAAGCTAAGAACACATGTGTTCATATGCAACAGCGGAGCATGTCTCTCTCCCAAACAAAGAATGCTAGGATCCGATTTTATTCAAACAAAAACAAAAACAAAAAACAAACAGACGCTCCAAGCAAAGTACATAAGATGTGACTGAATAAAAATATAGTTTCACTAGAGGTGACCTGATAAGTTGTCAATGAAGAAGGGGATGCCTTGGGCATTGATGTCTGGGTTTCTATTCTTGTAGAGTGTTGGGCCTCCAAGAGCAGAGGTTTGTAGAACACAACAAGTTTCCCTTAAGTGGATCACCCAAGGTTTATCGAACTCAGGGAGGAAGAGGTCAAAGATATCCCTCTCAAGCAACCCTGCAATACGATACAAGAAGTCTCTTGTGTCCCCAACACACCTAATACACTTGTCGGATAAATAGGTGCACTAGTTCGCGAAGAGATAGTGAAATAGAAGTAGTATGAATGTATATGAAAGGTAATGTGGCCTTGAGAAAAGTGCTGCTGGCGTGCGATTGATGGTAGTAATATTGCAGAAGTAAAGATGCGGTAAAACAGAAACAAGCGATGATTGCGGTATTTGGAAACAAGGCCTAGGGATCATACTTTCACTAGTGGACACTCTCAACATTGCAATCATAATGGAATATAAATAAGCACTTCACTATGCTATTCCGAATTACTCTCTGGCAAGATAACGAACTCTAATTCATCATGTAGGCAAACCTTAAAGATGTATTCCCAAGTACTAATGAACACCCCACGCTGTTACTTTGAGCATTCATAGGAGGTACTAACACACCACAATTTCATAAAGACATCCAACTCAAATCATAACTCAGTAAGAATTCTGTGAAATATAGCCTAAGAGACCCACACGGTGCACACACTGTCACCTTTACACACGTGGGACAAGGAGTCTCCGGAGATCACATAAGTAAAATCCACTTGAATAGCATAACGACATCTAGATTACAAAGCTCATCATATGGATCTCAAGCATGCAAAGCAATTCATGAGATCATTGTATTGGAGTACATGAGAGAGATTAACCACATAGCTACGGGTACAGCCCTTAGCCTCGAGGAGAACTACTCCCTCCTCATGGGAGGCAGCGGCGTTGATGAAGATGGCGGTGGTATCGATGGAGAAGCCTTCCGGGGCACTTCCCCGTCCCGGCGGCGTGCCGAACGGAGACTCTGTCCCCCAGATCTTGGCTTCGCGATGGCGGCGGCTCGGAAGGTTTCTCGTACCGTGGTTTTCCGTATCGAAGATTTAGGTCGGGACCTTTATATAGCGGCGGAGTCGGAAGGCTGACGAGGCGATGACACAATAGGGGGCGCGGCCCAGGCCCCGGCCGCGCCGCCTATCATCCGGTGGCCTGGCCCCCCTCTGGCTCTCGGGTGTTGAAGCTTCGTGGAAAAATAGGATCTTGGGCATTGATTTCGTCCGATTCGAGAATATTTCCTTACTAGGATTTCTGAAACCAAAAACAGCAGAAACAGGAACTGGCACTTCGACATCTTGTCAATAGGTTAGTTTCGGAAAACGCATCAAAACGATATAAAGTGTGAACAAAACATGTAGGTATTGTCATAAAACTAGCATGGAACATAAGAAATTATAGATACGTTTGAGACGTATCAAGCATCCCCAAGCTTAGTTCCTACTCGCCCTCGAGTAGGTAAACGATAACAATGATAATTTCTTAAGTGACATGCTACCAACATGATCTTGATCAATACTATTGTAAAGCATATGAAGTGAATGAAGTGATAGTAAAGATAATGACTAAACAACTGAATCATATAGCAAAGACCTTTCATGAATAGTACTTTCAAGACAAGCATCAATAAGTCTTGCATAAGAGTTAACTCATAAGCAATAAATTCTTAGTAGAAGGCATTGAAGCAACACAAAGGATGATTAAGTTTCAGCAATTGCTTTCAACTTGTAACATGTATATCTCATGGATAGTTGTCAACACAAAGCAATATAACAAGTGCAATAGGTAAACAAGTAAGAATCAATGCACAGTTGACACAAGTGCTTGCTTCTAAGATAGAAAGAAGTAGGTAAACTGACTCAACATAAAGTAAAAGAATGGCCCTTCGCAGAGGGAAGCATGGATTACTATTTTTGTGCTAGAGCTTTTATTTTGAAAACATAGAAACAATTTTGTCAACGGTAGTAATAAAGCATATGTGTTATGTATAAGATATCCTATAAGTTGCAAGCCTCATGCATAGAATACTAATAGTGCCGCACCTTGTCCTAATTAGCTTGGATTAACACAGATTATCATTGCATAACATATGTTTCAACCAAGTGTCACAAAGGGGTACCTCTATGCCACCTGTACAAGGGTCTAAGGAGAAGGTTCGCATTGGATTTCTCGCTTTTGATCATTCTCAACTTAGACACCCATACCGGGACAACATAGACAACAGATAATGGACTCCTCTTTTAATGCTTAAGCATTCAACAACAGTAATATTCTCATAAGAGATTGAGGTTTTGTGTCCAAACTGAAACTTCCACCATGATTCATGGCTTTAGTTAGCGGCCCAATGTTCTTCTCTAACAGTATGCATACTCAAACCATTTGATCATGAAAATCGCCCTTACTTCAGACAAGACGAACATGCATAGCAACTCACATGATATTCAACAATGGTAAAAGTTGATGGCGTCCCCAAAAACATGGTTACCGCTCAACAAGCAACTTATTAAGAAATAAGATACATAAGTACATATTCTTCACCACAATAGTTTTTAAGGCTATTTTCCCATGAGCTATGTATTGTAAAGGCAAAGAATAGAATTTTAAAGGTAGCACTCAAGTAATGTACTTTGGAATGGCAGAGAAATACCATGTGATAGGTAGGTATGGTGGACACAAATGGCATAGTTTTTGGCTCAAGGATTTGGATGCACGAGAAGAATCCTCTCAATACAAGGCTAGGCTAGCAAGGTTGTTTGAAGCAAACTCAAGTATAAAATGGTGCAGCAAGACTCACATATGAACATATTGTAAGCATTATAAGACTTTACATCGTCTTCCTTGTTGTTCAAACACCTTAACCAGAAAATATCTAGACTCTAGAGAAACCAATCATGCAAACCAAATTTTAACAAGCTCTATGTAGTTCTTCATTAATAGGTGCAAAGTACATGATGCAAGAGCTTAAACATGATCTATATGAGCACAACAATTTCCAAGTATCAAATTATTCGAGACATTATACCAATTACCACATGCAGCATTTTGTTTCCAACCAAATAGCAATTGAAGCGATCAACCTTCGCCATGAACATTAAAAGGTAAGAACACATGTGTTCATACGAACCAGCGGAGCGTGTCTCTCTCCACACAAGGATGAACTTATTCAAACATAAACAAAAACAAACAGAGCGCTCCAAGTAAAGTACATAAGATCTGACCGAATAAAATATAGTTTCAAGAGAAGAAACACGATAAGTTGTCGATGAAGAAGGATGCCTTGGGCATCCCAGATTAAACGCTGGGTCTTCTTGAAATCTGCGAGGATGAACCACGGGGCATCCCCAAGCTTAGACTTTTCACTCTTCTTGATCATAGTATATCATCCTCCTCTCTTGACCCTTGAAAACTTCCTCCACACCAAACTCGAAACAACTCATTGGAGGGTTAGTGCATAATCAAAATTTCACATGTTCAGAGGTAACACAATCATTCTTAACACTTCTGGACATTGCCCAAAGCTGCTGGAAGTCAATGGAACAAAGAAATCCACCCAACACAGCAAAAGAGGCAATGCGAAATAAAGGCAGAATCTGTCCAAAACAGAACAGTCCGTAAAGACGAATTTTTTAGAGGCACTGGACTTGCTCAGATGAAAATGCTCAAATTGAATGAAAGTTGCGTACATATCTGAGGATAACGCACGTAAATTGGCAGATTTTCTGAGTTACCTACAGAGAACCCTGCCCAAATTCGTGATAGACAGAAATCTGTTTCTGCGAGTAATCCAAATCTAGTATCAACATTATTATCAAAGACTTTACTTGGCACAACAATGCAATAAAATAAAGATAAGGAGAGGTTGCTACAGTAGTAACAACTTCCAAGACACAAATATAAAACAAAATTGCTGTAGCAAAATAAAAACATGAGTTATCTCCCAAGAAGTGCTTTCTTTATAGCCATTAAGATGGGCTCAGCAGTTTTAATGATGCACTCCCAAGAAATAAGAGTTGAAGCAAAAGAGAGAAACAAAAGCAAATTCAAAACACATTTAAGTCTAACATGCTTCCTATGCATAGGAATCTTGTAAATAAACAAGTTCATGAAGAGCAAGTAACAAGCATAGGAAGATAAAACAAGAGTAACTTCAAAAATTTCAGCATATAGAGAGGTGTTTTAGTAACATGAAAATTTCTACAACCATATTTTCCTCTCTCATAATAACTGCAGAGGCATCATGAACAAACTCAACAATATAAGTATCACATAAAGCATTCTTATTCACATGCATAAAAGTATCATTACTCTCCACATAAGCATAATCAATTTTATTAGTTGTAGTGGGAGCAAATTCAACAAAGTAGCTATCATTATTATTCTCATCAAGTGTAGGAGGCATATTGTAATCATAATTAAACTTATCCTCCATAGTAGGCGGCACCAAAAGACCACTATCATTATAATCATCATATATGGGAGGCATATCATAATCAACATAAACTTTCTCCTCAATACCCGGAGGGCTAAAGAGATCATTTTCATCAAACCGACCTCCCCAAGCTTAGAATTTTCTATATCATTATCAACAATGGTGTTCAAAGCGTTCATACTAATATTACTACTATGCAAATAAGGTTCCATAGGTTTTTAATTTTTCGCATTAAAGCATTCATGTCTTGCCTCGGAAATAGTTTAAAAAGCTCACAGATGTTTTCCATTATGCCTTACTAGTGTAAAACAAGAAACAAAAAGATGCAATTGCAGGGATCTAAAGAAATAGCTTCGAGCACACACACAACGGCAACGAAAAGTACTTAGTTACCTGGACCGGAGTATGAGTGCCTTTTACCTTTCCTCCCCGGCAACGGCGCAGAAAAGTGCTTGATGTCTACCGGTGCTTCTATTCTTGTAGGCAGTGTTGGGCCTCCAAGAGCGAGTTTGTAGAACAACAGCAAGTTTCCCTTAAGTGGATCACCCAAGGTTTATCGAACTAAGGGAGGAAGAGGTCAAAGATATCCCTCTCAAGCAACCTGCAATCACAATACAAGAAGTCTCTTGTGTCCCCAACACACCTAATACACTTGTCAGATAAATAGGTGCACTAGTTCGGCGAAGAGATAGTGAAATAGAAGTAGTATGAATGTATATGAGCAGTAGTAACGGCGCCAGAAAAGTGCTTGCAGCGTGCAGTTGATGGTAGTAATATTAGGAAGTAAAGATGCGGTAAAGCAGTAAACAAGCGATGATTGCGGTATTTGGAAACAAGGCCTAGGGATCATACTTTCACTAGTGGACACTCTCAACATTGCAATCATAATGGAATATAAATAAGCACTTCACTATGCTATTCTGAATTACTCTCTGGCAAGATAACGAACTCTAATTCATCATGTAGGCAAACCTTAAAGATGTATTCCCAAGTACTAATGAACACCCCACGCGATCACTTTGAGCATTCATAGGAGGTACTAACACACCACAATTTCATAAAGACATCCAACTCAAATCATAACTCAGTGAATAAGTATTCTGTGAAATATAGCCTAAGAGACCCACACAGTGCACACACTTTGTCACCTTTACACACGTGGGACAAGGAGTCTCCGGAAATCACATAAGTAAAATCCACTTGAATAGCATAACGACATCTAGATTACAAAGCTCATCATATGGATCTCAAGCATGCAAAGCAATTCATGAGATCATTGTATTGGAGTACAGAGAGAGAGATTAACCACATAGCTACGGTACAGCCCTTAGCCTCGAGGGAGAACTACTCCCTCCTCATGGAGACAAGGCGTTGATGAAGATGGCGGTGGTGTCGATGGAGAAGCCTTCAGGGGGCACTTCCCCGTCCGGCGTCGTGCGGAACGGAGACTCTATCCAGATCTTGGCCAGCGATGCGGCGACTCTGGAAGGTTTCTCGTACCGTGGCTTTTCCGTATCGAAGATTTAGGTGGGGACCTTTATATAGGCGAGGCGGAGTCGGAAGACGTGAGAGGGGTGACACAATAGGGGACGCGGCGGACCTGGCCGCACCGCCTATCATACGGGTGGCCTGGGCCCCTCTGCTCTCGGGTGTTGGAAGCTTCGTGGAAAAATAGGATGTTGGGCATTGATTTCGTCAGGTTCGAGAATATTTCCTTACTAGGATTTATGAAACCAAAAATGAGAAAACGGGGCGCACTTCGGCATCTTGTCAATAGGTTAGTTTCGGAAAAGCAGAAAAACGATATAAAGTGTGAACAAAACATGTTGGTATTGTCATAAAACTAGCATGGAACATAAGAAATTATAGATACGTTGGAGACGCCTTCAGCATCCCCAAGCTTAGACGCTTGAGTCTTCTTGAAATATGCAGGGATGAACCACGGGGGCATCCCCAAGCTTAGACTTTCACTCTTCTTGATCATATTGTATCATCCTCCTCTCTTGACCCTTGAAAACTTCCTCCACCCAAACTCAAAACAAACTCATTAGAGGGTTAGTGCATAATTGAAAATTCATATATTCAGAGGTGACATAATCATTCTTAACACTTCTGGACATTGCACAAGCTACTGAAAGTTAATGGAACAAAGAAATCCATCAAACATAGCAAAAAGGCAATGCAAAATAAAAGGCAGAATCTATCAAAACAGAACAGTCCGTAAAGACGAATTTTCTAGGGCACTTAACTTGCTCAGATGAAAAAGCTCAAAACTAATGAAAGTTGCATACATATCTGAGAAACACGCACGTAAATTGGCAGATTTTTCTGAGTTACCTACAGTGAGCCCTGCCCAAATTCGTGACAGATAGAAATCTGTTTCTGTGCAGAAATCCAAATCTAGTATCAACCTTCTATTAGAGACTTCCTGGCACAACAATGCAATAAAATAAAGATAAGGAGAGGTTTCTACAGTAGTAACAACTTCCAAGACTCAAATATAAAACAAAAGTACTGTAGTAAAATAAACACATGAGTTATCTCCAAGAAGTGCTTTCTTTATAGCCATTAAGATGGGCTCATTAATTTCAATGATGCACTCGCAAGAAATAGGAGTTGAAGCAAAAGAGAGCATCAAAAGCAAATGTATGAAACAAATTTAAGCCTAACCCACTTCCTATGCATAGGAATCTTGTAAATAAACAAATTCATGAAGCATAATGCAACAAGCATAGAAAGATAAAACAAGTGTAACTTCAAGATTTTCAGCAAAGAGGAGGTGTTTTAGTAACACAAAAATTTCTACAACCATATTTTCCTCTCTCATAAAGATTTTCAGTAGCATCATGAACAAACTCAACAATATAACTATCAAATGAAACATTCTTATCATGAGCTATATGCATAAAATTATTACTCTCCACATAAGCATAATCAATTTTATTAGTTGTAGTGGGGAGCAAATTCAACAAAGTAGCTATCATTATTATTCTCATCAAGTGTAGGAGGCATAGTATAATCATAATAAAATTTACTCTCCATAGTAGGCGGCACCAAAAGACCACTATCATTATAATCATCATAAATAGGAGGCAAAGTATCATCAAAGAAAATTTTCTCCTCAATGCTTGGGGACTAAAAATGTCATGCTCATCAAAACCAGCTTCCCCAAGCTTAGAATTTTCCATATCATTAGCAACAATGGTGTTCAAAGCGTTCATACTAATATCATTTCTACTAGCATGCAAATAAGATTCCATAGGTTTTTTAATTTTGCAGCAAACAATCCATGTCTTAACTCGGGAAATAGAAAGCTCATAGTTTTTCCATTATGCCTAACTAGTGAAATAAAACAAAAACAAAAAGATGCAATTGCGGGATCTAAGGAAATAGCTTCGAGCACTTACAACGGCTGAGAAAATAACTTAGTTACACAGGACCGGGTATGAGTGTCTTTACCTTTCCTCCCGACAACGAGCGCCGAGAAAATAGCTTGATGTCTACGCCTTCTATTCCTGTGGAAGTGTTGGGCCTCCAAGAGCAGAGGTTTGTAGAACAGTAGAAAGTTTCCCTTAAGTGAATCACCCAAGGTTAATCGAACTCGGGGAGGAAGGAGGTCAAGAATATCCTCTCAAAGCAACCACAAATCCACAGTTCAGAGATCTTTTGTATTTAAACACATGCTAATACACTTGTAGGATGTATGGGTACTAGTTCGACGAAGAGATAGTAAAATGCAAGTGATATAGATGATGGTAATATTGCAGGAAGTAAGATGCAGTAAATAAACATGTAGCAGAACTTGTTGGAAACGGTGTGTCAATTTGCTTTGGCGTGGGAGGCAATTCTCTGTGGTGTAACTTATTCGGAAAAACAAGGCCTGGGGATCATACTTTCACTAGTGGACACTCTCAACATTGATCACATAACTGAATAAACAAATACTACTTTCTCTACACTCTCTTGTTGGATGACCAAACACCATTCATTGTGTAAGGCTACAAGAGCACCTCAATACGGGAGTTAACAAGCTCCACAACATTCGATGTTCATATTTAAATAACCTTAGGTGTAATAGATCATTTGCAATTTAGGCAGGAAGCTAACATAGCGCACCTGTTGTCACCATTACACTATGAAAAGGGGGAATAGATCACATCAATACTATCATAGTAATAGTTAACTCCATAATCTACAAGAGATCACAATCATAGCTTATACAATGCTACATGATTACTACTGTCACCATTCACCTTTGTGAAGAATGAGCTACTTTAATAACGTCATCACAGAGTAGCACATAAACTACAAGAAAAGTTACGATGAACAGCGTCTCAAATCGTCCCAGCTAAGGGGTATTTTTAGTAACTATGAGCCCCTGCCAAACGATATAGGTTATTGTCGAAGCTGCGTCGAGGCAAAGTCCTACGACGATTTTTCGTCGAAATCGTAACAGGCGCCCTTAATACAAGTGTTTCGGGGAGCCGGGTTGGTGCGACGTCAGCCTGGCGGCACGTAGCGGACGGGTTAGCGCGATTAACGGCGTGTAAATTTGTTTCCGTGGTAGATGGTAGGCCAGGGCACCACGTGTAAGCCAAAAATTTGGCCCATTAAGTTCTTGGTAGGGCAGTGGATTAGTTTATTAGAATCATTTATAGCTAAGGAGTGGTCCATTAGTTCGTGGGCGGGCCTAACCTCTAGGTTAGTGGTCAAAACTTTTTTAATGGGCCGGCCACTAAGCATGTGGGGCGGGAGGCGGGAATACACTCGTTTGACGGTCAACGAGGGCAAAGGGCGGCCGCACGGGACAGTGGGACCCCGCTCTCTATTATCGGACAAGCCCATTTGAAGTGGGGTCCACCTTAAAGCAGAAGTGGGCGGCCAAGAAGTTATTGGGCGAGCCCAATTAACATGGGTCCCCACTTTCCCGCTATCGAGGCGAAGCCCATTTAGTACGTGGGGTCACGAGTAGATCAAATAGGAGAACGGCCCAACAAGAAAATGGTCGGCCAAAAACATGTAGGTCCCACTTTCTGTTAAAGGGCCGAGCCCATTTAGTATGTGGGGTCCACCATACGGCAAGTGGGCCGGCCCAACAAGATGGTGGTAGGGCAAAAACACGGGTGGGTCCCACTTTCCTGTCGGGCCGGGCCATTTAGTAAGTGGGGTCCACCATATAGCAAGTGGGCGGCCCAGCAAGATAGTGGGCGGGCAAAAAACACGGGTGGGTCCCAATTTCCTGTTAACGGTAGGCGGTTAATGAGTGGGTCCACCATAGCATGTGGCGACCCGATTAGATCGTGAAGTAGAACCCAAAAACATGGTGGGTCCCACATTCACATTAAAGGGAGCAAGCCCATTTAGTAAGTGGGGTCCGACATAACGTAATTGGCTGGCCCAACAAGATAGTGGGCGGGCCAAAAACACGAGGTGGGTCCCACTTTCACATTAGCAGGCCAAACCCCGGGTTCGTAAGTGGGGTCCACCATAGAAGCAGTTCGGTGACCCCAACCGCTAGTGGGCGGGCCAATAAGCTGCGGGGCCCACTTTTTTGCATTGCGGGCGGCCAGGTAGTGTGCGGGGTCCATAGCAAAGCAGAGTGGGTAGCCCAATTAGAGGTGGGGTCCACAATAAATCCAAGTGGAGCTGGCCCAATAAGTAAGTGGGCCAGCCCATTTGATTATTCTTATGTCACAGGCATAATACGCTTTAGGATTTTGCGGGCAGGCACATTTGTGATTTCGCTTAATTGGGCCGTTTAAGGGATGGGAATTTGTGATTTAGATACTGAGAATATTTACGCAACAAATGATTTCTGTCAGATAGCCTCACTTACCAAGCACGAAAGAAATAATGCGCGAAAGAACTATAAAAACTAACTAAATATTACATCATCTGCAAGGCTTTGAAAAAATATTACAGAACCCGGAGAAATTGAATGGTAATTAAACATAGCAATGAAGCGATTCGACAATCTTTTAAGTTGTCCATGCACCACCTATATCTGAAACATTACAAGTTAAGACGGCAACAATGGAAAGGCAAAGATACTACAATATTGTTTGCCAAAAATTTGGAACTCATCATTTCATCGTTATAACAAGATCATTGTAATGCGCACAATAAGCAAACAAAGAGTGCATACGCATACCAACAGCCAATATATGAGCACGTTAAAATGAAGCAATGGGACTTACCTACGTGGTCCCATGCAAACCTTAACATATTCGGGGAGTACAAAATTGTTTGACAACATAGTATGAAATTATAAATTTTGTAACAATGGCTGAGCAAGATGAAGTTATGATGGCGACATCTACAGAGATGTAAACCAAAAATAAAAGTTACGATGGCAAAAGCTAAAAGAGGAGGGAATGTGAACCAACATGTGCCAGGTGCAATTACTTCATTTTGGCTGTAAACTAAATAATACTCCTGAACTTATAGTGAAAGGGATGCAAATCAAGATGTTTCGGGATATAAACTTGTAATGAGCACAGCCGGCCCATTTAGTATGGGGTCCACCATATAGCAAATGGGTGACCAGAAAAAGTGGTAGGGCCAAAAAACACATGTGGGTCCCACTTTCTGACAAGAAGACGACCCATTTGGTATGTGGTCACGCCCCATACGCGTAAGTGGTGAAAGCCCAACAAGATGGTGGGCCGGGCAAAACACGGGTGGGTCCCACTTTCACGACAAAGGACAGAAGCCCATTTAGTAAGTGAGGTCCTACATATAGCAAGTGAAGCCGGCCAACAAGATAATGGTAGGGCCAAAAACCTGGTGGATCCCAATTTCCTGATGAATGACCCGATTAGTAGTGGGGTCCACCATAACGTAGTGGTAGCCCAATTAGATGGTGGGCCGGAGCCAAAAACAACTAGTGGGTCATTCCTGTTAGAAGTGAGCCCATTTAGTAAGTGGGTTCCGAGCGCCAACGTAATTGGGTAGGCCCAACAAGATAGTGGCCGGGCCAAAAACACGGAGTGGGTCCCACTTTCATTAACGGGCCGGCCAGTTGGTAAGTGGGGTCCACCATAGAAGCAATTGGGGTGGCCCAACATGCTGAGTGGGCCGGCCCGATAGCTTAGGGCCCGGCACCTGTCACAGGTAGGCCCGGTGGTGTGTGGGAATTCGCCTTAAAACAGTGGGCAGCGATTACAGGCGGGGTCCACATAGCCGTCAAATGGGCTGACGAATATAAGTAAGTGAGCCAGCCATTTTAGTTCTTTGCTTATATCACGGCATAATAGGCGCTTTAAGATTTTGCGGGCAGGTATGTGATTTCGCTCAATTGGGCCGTTTAAGGGATGGGAATTTATGATTTGAATCTGCAGAGAATATTCCGCAGCAAATGATTTTGCAATAGGATAGCCTCACCACCACAAGCACCATAGAAAATATGCACGAAAGAACTATAAAAACTAACTAAATATTACATCAGCTGCAAGGCTTTGAAAAAATATTACAGAACCCTGAGAAATTGAATGGTAATTAAACCTAGCAATACAATGGAGCGATCCGGCAATCTTTTAAGTTGTCCATGCAGCACCTATATCTGAAACAAAGACATTACAAGTTAAGGCAGCAACAATGGAAAGGCAAAGACACTACAATATTGTTTGCCAAAGAATTTGGAACTCATCATTTCGTCGTTATAACAAGATCATTGTAATGCTTCAATAAGCAAACAAAGAGTGCATGCCGCTACCAGCCAATATAACAGAGCACGTTAAAATGAAACAGCAGACTTACTCCTGAAGTCCCATGCAAACCAACATATTCAGGGAGTACAAAATTGGCACAACATAGTAGGAGGCTATAAATTTTGTAACAAGGGACGGAGCAAGATGAAGTTATGATGGCTACATCTCCAGAGCAGTAAACTAAAAATAGAAGTTACGATGGCAAAAGCAAGGAGGAATGTGAACCAACATGTGCCAAGTGCAATTACTTCAAATTGTCCGTGAACTAATCCTGAACTCATAGTGAAGGGGATGCAAATCAAGATGTTGGGATATAAACTTGTAATGAGCAACACATAGAGGATGGTTAATGCTGGAGCTTAGGAGGAAGATACAGAATATAGTGGGATCATCTGTGAACTTGTATAAGAGGGAATGCAAACCAATATGTTCAGCTTTCCATATGTGAGCGTCATGCCAAGTCGGAGAAACAAGTCAATAATGCAGCTTTTGAAGAACAAGATGGCACACAAAATTATTATCTAGTAGTATGACAAGTTTATTTGTACTACGGGCTAGATAGCAGAGTGATAGCATGCCAAACTAAGTCCTTACTTTGTTAGCTTACAATGAACTAGATACAAAACAATGGCATCACCTTTAGTACAGGGAATGCAAGCCAACATGTTCATGGAGTAAAAAATTGGCACAAACAACATATTAGCAGGCCATAATTTTTGTAACAACGACTAAGCAAGATAAAGTTATGATAGCTAGATCTACAGAGCAGGGAATGTAAACCAAATATAGAAGTTACGATGCCAAAAGCTATAGAGCAGGGAATGCGAACCAACATGTGCAATTACTTAAAATTGGCCATGAACTAAATGATAGCAGGATGTTACTATAATAGCTAGGAATAAAACGGATAGGAGTTATAATGGCATCACTCATAAACTTTTAGATAAGGGAAACAAATCAATTTGTTTCGGGATATAAAGTTGTAATGAGCAACACATATAGGCAGTTACTTTGTTAGCTTACGACGAAGTAGATAGAAATAACAATGGCATCACCTGTAGTACAGGGAATACAAACCAACATGTTCAGGGAGAACAATATTGGCATGAACAAAATAGTAGCAGCCTATAATTTGTAACAACGGCTGAGCAAGATAGAAGTTATGATGGCTACATCTAAAGAGCAGGGAATGCAAAAAATGTTCGATCGCTTAAAGTTAGCAATGAACTAGAAAATGAAAGGTGTTACGGTCATATCTAGGAATGAACTAAAAGAGCTTAGACAAACAAGCATCTGAACACAGAACATGGCGCTAAAACAAGGGACTTACATTGGGAGAAGCACTCTGTGGGAGTCACAGCAGATCTTCCTGGGGTTGATAGATCCGGTGATGAAGTACGCTACATGTGCTACTTGGGGTTGGAGAGACGGCCATTACACTTCATGGTTACTCATCTGCAAAAACGTAACGGCGCGTCGTTAGCACAAACCGGTTCCCCCAAGATTAAACAAGAACTTGCAGGCAAGCAATAGAAAAGCGACAGTAGAAGAGTTTAGATCATGCACGGCGCCGGTGAAGCAGATCCGGTTCATGCACAGCGGTGTCAGTGAGCAAGATCCAATGCGGTGGACGATCCGGCGAAGCGGCTCGGTGGGGTGGACGATACCGCAGCTGAAGCGACTGCGGTAGACTGCTGGATGAGCATATGGTTTCGAGTTCGTGGGGATGATCCGGTCCATTGATGACGGCGTCGATGAAGCGGCTCCGGTGAGCCGGATGGCGGATCGCGAGGGCTCGGGTAGGCCAAGTCCGGCGGGGATGTTCGGTGCGGTGGTCGTGGAGGTGGGAGAGAGGGACTTGGGAAGTTCCGGTGGGTGGTCTGAGGAAATGAATTCATTTTGGGAGGGTTTTAGGCTAGGGAGGTGGTGATCCAAAAAATGACGGGCAGACCCCCCACCAACCGACTTTGCTGCCATCTCCACAGGGGTAGAATAGGAATTTGGAAGCGTGTGAAATTTTTGTATTTTGTGGGCGGGAAGTTTTGCCGCTATGAGATTTTGAATTTGGCTAAGGTCCAAGTATAATGATAAAAAATTGTGACACCGTACTAGTACCTCTGTTCAAGGCCGAGTGCAAAATCAAATCATCATCACATTAAATACCGGTCACTACCATGATCATGATCTATCTCTGAAATTAGCGTATCCGCTAGATCTTGCAAAGTATAATGATAAAAAGAATTGTGAGACCGTACTAGTACTTCTCTTCTAGGCCGAGTGCAACATCAAATCATCATCACGTTGAAAATTTGTTACCATGATCATGATCTATCTCTGAAATTGGCGCATCCGCTATATCTTGCAAAGTATAATGATAAAGAATTTGTGAGACGGTACTTCTGTTCAAGCCCGAGTGCAACATCAAATCATCATCACATTGAAAATTTGTTACCATGATCATGATCTATCTCTGAATTTGGCGCATCTGCTAAATCTCGCAAAGTATAATGATATAGAAAATTGTAAGACGGTAGTAGTACTTCTTTCAAGGTCGAGTGCAACATCAAATCATCATCACGTTGAAAATTTGTAACCATGATCCTCTGAAAATGGGCGCATCCGCTAAAACTTGCAAAGTATAATGATACAAAATTGTGAGACCGTACTAGTACTTATGTTCAAGGTCGAGTGCAACATCAAATCATCATTACATTGAATATTGTGTTACCATGATCATGATCTATCTCTGAATTTGGCGCATCCGCTAAATCTCGCAAAGTATAATGATAAAAAATTGTGAGACCGTACTAGTACTTATGTTCAAGGCCGATGCAGGATCAAATCATCATCACGTTGAAATTTGTTACAACGATCATGCCATATCTCTTAAATTGGCGCATCCGCTAAATCTTCCACATGGCGCATCTCGATGCGGAGCAACAGGTCGGTGATATCAAGGTTGAGGCGTGGTAGCGTCATCGGGCTCTCTTCTCTTGATAGATCTTCTACATAGCGCGGCGCACCGCCTGCCGAGAAGAAGTCACATGTGAGACCGAGGTGGAGACGTCGCCGGCATCCTCGAGGCGCGGCCTTCTACGAGCCAGCGTCGACTCAAGGTATGAATCCATGCGTTGTCGCGCCCTTCTGCCGATGAAGTGGGGTGCCTTAGATTTATTGTTCTTCTCTGACAATTATTTCGAGCTGAACATGTGTGCTCTTTCTCTGAATATATTGCTTGAAAAGCTAACCAAGTTACTTAAATTCACTTTGTTCTTAATCTTGCGTGCTAATTTTGTTATTTTTGCTGACGGTGGTGCGCGCAATGAGATTTATTGTGGGTGTGTTGAGCTATTAGGCCTAAGTCGAAATCCTCAGCTAAAAGGCCTCAGCTTAACACATAAAAAGGTGTTCAATCTCGCCCACAATGTCCTCTTCTTTCCTCTTCCTTTATTGGAACTTGTTTTGCAAACTCCCAGTCTTATACCTTAATAAATGGGCAAACTGAGCACGTTGTAGCTAATCCTTTTATTAATTAAGAAGCTATATTAGTCAATAAGATTACCTTAGAGCAAGTACAATAAGGTCTAGTCAGCTGGCTACAAGGATTAAAATAATATATTTGTGTCTAGTTGGAGGAGAGAGAAGAGGAGAGAGAATGTGAGTGGGCTCTTATGCAAGAGCTAGCTCTAGCACGTGCTCCTAGGCAAGGTGTGTGAATGAAAGGTGGGCCATCCATTGAAAAAGTAGTACATTCTTATAGCCAACTATTGTACTTGTTGGCTATATGTTGGCTATAGATGACATGGCATCTTGCTTATAGCCAACAACCGGCTATACTATTGGAGTTGCTCTTATGTTTTTCCTCAGTTTTCCCCAAGCCCTTATTTGTAACCCGCAGAAGGAGCTCAGACGGGAGGATTCCCGTTTAGTTGACCGTTCCGTGCTGACGTGTGGGGCTGCGTCGTGTGGGGTCGCGTCGCGTGGGGCTAGTAGAAAGGGACCGCGTGGGACAGGACGAGACCGCGTTTGGTTGTACGTGAGCAGGAGCTGGGTTCTGTCTCTCTCGGCGCAAATTGGCATTTTTAAGAGCACCTTTTCCCCTTCTCTCTTTGTCCTTTTTCACCAAATTAGTATCAAATCTAGAGAAGCTTGCATTTCTGTCTTTCTTCAATTATTATTTGTGCCTTTTGGCCCTCGTTGTTTGCCCAATATGGCAGCAAATCTAGTAGGGAGCCCAATCTAGTACTCAGTTAAATCTAGAAGCAAATCTCCAGGGTAATGTACGACAAATTCACAGTCATAGTAAATCGAGAAAACAAAGTAGGGCCAACAAAATATAGTAGAATAGGGATAGATAATAGGGATCCCTCCCTAGATAATAAGCTGCATACACAGCAGCCAACATAGTAACAGGTTCGAGGTTCTTCACAACACCATCATACTAACAACATAACAACAAGGGATCCCTAGCTAACAACAAAATAGAAGCTGCTTTGCGGCAGCAGCAGCACACGTACGAGGACTCCGCCTACCCCATTGCCTCTGCCTCCACTTGTTGCTCCCCTTGGGAGCCTTGGGCTTGAGCGGAGGCATGCGCCCGGCGGAGATCTCCACCCGCTGGTGCTGCGGAGGTGCATGCCGAGCGCCTTGTGCTTGGCGCGGAAGGAGTAGGGGTTCACCGTCATGCCGACCTTGGGGAAGGTGTTGCCGATGTTCTCGGCATGCGTGAGGAGGCAGTTGAAGTCAGTGCCGCCGAGTCTCCTAGTGCAGAAGGGGCACCTGTAGACACCCTTGGCGAAGTAGGAGACGTGCGGCCGACCCAGCCTCCGCGGCACTGGCGAGTCTTGACGTGCTGGTCCTCTTCGTCGCTGCCAACGTCGCTGCCAGACAGCTGATCCATATCAAACGGGAACTATGAGTGAATGAGTTGAAACGATGACTAACGTGCATGATAACAAAGTAAGGAAAAACAGAGCCAGCCTCAGTTAGAGTGGACACGATTATATGTCTACAGGGAGGAGTCAGTGAACCAAAGCTCATGCACAACAGATTTGTACACAGCAATGGTTCATGAACCTCCCTGTGAAATTTGTGCCCAACGATTCATCATAGGCAAAGAAACAGATTCCAGATCTGAATTTGAACAGATTCCAGATTATTTGCAAAATTAAACGGTTGATATCTTTTGATTCGTGCATAAATTAACTGATTGAGATCCCATGATTACTTGCATAAATTAACTGATTGAGATCTTATTATTACTTGCATAAATTAACCGAACGGCCGAACTCCAAATCTTAAGCGAAATCAAGAAGGGATCGAAGCAAAATGGAATAAAATCGGCGCAAATATTAACCCAATACTCATCCATCTACAGATCGGCACTAATAGTTACTAGGAAACCAGCAAAAATAGGGTTCAAAGAGGATTGGGGAACAAAAAAGGGAGCAAACCATAGTTACCTCGTTCCATGGGTCGTCCATGCAGGTGTCGTAGGGGTTCGGAGGCGAGATGTACGACACCTCCTCATAGGGGTCCCATCCCGGCGGGATCCGACCGCCACCGGCGGCGGCGACGGCCGTTGAGGGGACGGCGTCGAAGAGGGAGGCGTCGCGCTTGGAGCCGACGGCGTCATGGACGATGGGATTCGCATTCTCCTTGTCCATCTCGCCGGCAGAGAGGGAGAGGGTTTTTTGCTTTGGAGAAGATGATGGGACGTGAGAGGAGGCGTTGCATGAGCTAGTGAGAGTGACAGAGATAGTGCGAGGAGGCGTCTATAAAGGCGAGGGGTGGTTAATGCAACCCGCGTCCTACGCGTCCACCATTGACGTCTGCACGTCTTGGGCTTCTGCAACGCGACACGCGTCCACGATTGCACGTCTTTGACTTCTGCACCGCGACCCGCGTCTACGCGTCAACAATTGCACGTCTTCCACTTCTGCACCAGCGTACTCGAGTCTAACCACAAATTTAGCATTTTTTGTGTGCTCGGTTTTCCCCTTGAGTACTAATACTGGCTAGTGCAATATACTCAGTTTTACCTCAAGTGGATGGTCAACAGTCAACAAATGAAGTTAACTAGTTAAATGAGTCAACAAATGGGATTATCTTACCTATTCATTTTCACGTGTTAAACTTGTCTAAATCTTGGTCAAACCTAGGATTTGACCAAGATTCAAATGGGCATGAAAATTCAAAAAAATAGAAAAATGAAAAACCAAAGCACATAGTATTGTTATGTCATATATTAATCATTACAGTTGATAAACAAGGTCTAGACATATTCAAACTAGACAAATCATGTATCTACCCCCTAACCCCTAAACTCTGTCTTATGAAGTCAAGCATGAAGAGAAGTGAATGGTTTTGGGTTTCAAACATGGAAATTTCAAAAACTCCCAAAAACTTCATTTTAGAGTGACTAAGAAGGATACATTCTTCCCTTTTCATTTTCATGTTTTTTACTTGTTTAAATCTTGCTCAAACCTAGGATTTTACAAGATTCAAATGTGCATCAAATTCCAAAAAAAACAGAAAAATAAAAAACCAAAGCACATAGTTTTCTTATGTCATATAGTAAGCATTAAAGTTGATAAACAAGGCCTAGACATATTCAAACAAGAAAAATCATGTATCTACCCCTACCCCTAAACTTTGTCTTATGTAGTTAAGCATGAAGAGAAGTGGTTTTGGGTTTCAAACATGGAAATTTCAAAAACCTCCCAAAAGCTTTATTTTAGAGTGACTAAGAAGGATCCATGCTTACCTTTTCATTTTCATATTTTAAACTTATTTAAATCATTGTCAAACCTAGGATTTGACCAAGATTCAAATGGGCATAAAATTAAAAAAATCAGAAAAATGAAAAACAAAAGCATATAGTCTTCTTATGTCATATATATAGTAAGCATTTAAAAGTTGATAAACAAGGTCTAGACATATTCAAATAATACAAATCATGTATCTACCCCTAACCATAAACTTTGTCTTATGAAGTCAAGCATGAAGACAAGTGGTTTTTGGTTTCAAACACTGGAAGTAAAACCTCCCAAAAGCAATTTTAGAGTGACTAGAGATCCAGCTTACCTTTTTGTTTTCATGTTTTAAACTTGTTTAAATCTTGGTCAAACCTAGGATTTGACCAATATTCAAATGGGCATCAAATAAAATAAAAACCAAAGCACATAGTGTTCTTATGTCATATAGTAATTAACCATTCAAGTTCAAAAAAGGTCTAGACATATTCAAACCACACAAATCATGTACCCCCTAACCCTAAACTCTATCTCATATATGAAGTCAAGCATGAAGAGAAGTGTGGTTTTGGTTTTCAAACATATAAATTTCAAAAACCTCCCAAAAGCTTCATTTTAATTAGACTTACTAATTAATTAAGAAGGATCCAGGATTAATTACCTTTTCATTGTCATGTTTTAAACTTGTTTAAATCTTGGTCAAACCTAGGATTTAACCAAGATTCAAATGGGCATAAAAATTCAGAAAAAATCGAAAGAATGAAAAACCAAAACCACATAGCCTTCATATGTCATATAGTAAGCATTCAAATTGATAAACAAGGTCTAGACATATTCAAACCAAAAATCATGTATCTACCTATACCCCTAACCCTAAACTCTGTCTTATGAAGTCAAGCATGAAGAAAGTGGTTTTGGGTTTAAACATGGAAATTTCAAAACCTCCCAAAAGCTTCATTGGGCGACTAAGAAGGATCGATGCTTTTTTCATTGTCATGTTTTAACTTATTTGAATCTTGGTCAAATCCTAGGTTTGACCAAGATTTAAGAAGTTTAAAACATGAGAATGAAAATAGAAATGTATATCATAGTTCTAAAATGAAGCTTTTTGGATGTTCTTAAAATTTCCATGGTTGACTTCATAAGACAGAGTTTAGGGTTAGGGTAGACATATACATGATTTGTCTGGTTTGATTATGTCTAGACCTTGTTTATCAACTTTAATTCTTACTATATGATATAAGAAAACTATTTGCTTTTGTTTTCATTTTTTTATTTTTAATTTTTGATGCCCATTTTAATCTTGTCAAATCCTAGGTTTGACCAAGATAATTTAAACAAGTTTAAAACATGAAATAAAAGGGGCATGTATCCTTCTTAATCACTCTAAAATGAAGTTTTGGGAGGTTTTTAATTTTCATGTTTGAAACCCAAAACCAATTGTAAAGTTCTTAATCTATCTTGAATTTGGCGCATGAATTAAATCTTGCAAAGTATAATGATAAAGAAATTGTAAACAGTAGTAGTCTTCAAGTTGAGTGCAACATCAAATCATCATCACGTTGAAAATTTGTTACCATGATCATGAGAAAATGAGCGCATCCGCTAAAACTTGCAAAGTATAATGATACAAAATTGTGAGACCGTACTAGTACTTATGTTCAAGGTCGAGTGCAACATCAAATCATCATTACATTGAAAATTGTGTTACCATGATCATGATCTATCTCTGAATTCGCATCCGCTAAATCTCGCAAAGTATAATGATAAAAAATTTGGACCCGTACTAGTACTTATGTTCAAGGCCGAGTGCAGGATCAAATCATCATCACGTTGAAATTTGTTACAACGATTATGACATATCTCTAAAATTGGTGCACCCGCTAAATCTTGCATGTGGCGCATCTCGGTGCGGAGCAACATGCCGGTGCTATCAAGGTTGAGGCATCGGTAGCGTCATCAGGCTCTCCTCTTTTGATAGATCTTCTACATGGTGTGGCGCACCGCCCACCGAGAAGCAGTCACATGTGAGATCGAGGTGGAGACGTCACCGGCATCCTCGAGGCGCGACCGCCCTTCTACGAGCCAGAGTCGACTCAAGGTATGAATCCATGCATTGTCGCGCCCCTTCTGCATATGAAGTGGGGTGCCTTAGATTTATTGTTCTTCTCTTACGATTATTATAGCCGAACATGTGTGCTCTTTCTCTGAATATATTGCTTGAAAAGCTAACCAAGTTACTTAAATTCACTTCGTTCTTAATCTTGCGTGCTAATTTTGTTATTTTTGCTGACAGTGGTGCGCGCAAGGAAATTTATTTGTGGGTGTGCTGAGCTGTTAGGCCTAAGTCGAAATCCTCAGCTAAACAAGGCCTCAGCTTAACACATAAAAAGGTGTTCAATCTCGCCCACAATGTCCTCTTCTTTCCTCTTCCTTTATTGGAACTTGTTTTGCAGACAAGGAAAGTGGCACGTCTAATGTGAGTAAAACCCTCTTAGCCAAAATCAGCTACGAGCAAGATTTTATGTATTGTAGATGCCCCAATTGACTCTCATCCCCAATGTAGTCTTTTTTATGTCAGTATAGACTTCTTTACTGGATGTATACTATTGTACATGGCATGCATTTGCCTAATGAGGAGCATTGTATTGCCATTCTAGCCAACCTGATCGAAGCTTTCAAGCTCTCGACGCATTCAAAGCAGCCAGCTTCGAAGCCTCCGACGGTTCTCCCGGCTGCGCCGCCAAAACTCTCGAAGCACGCGCCAAGACTTTCCAACAAAATGCAGCTTCGATACGAGCATTTGCCAGCGCCACAGCGCCCGGGCCCGTCCTAGCCACCGCCTTCGCCTTTGCCTCCGCCTCCGCATCCGCATCCGCATCCGCTTTACATGTCTCCGCCGATGCATGCAGAGCATCCGTCTCCGCTTTCCATGTATCCGCCGACGCAGTGTAGGCATCGAGCGACGCCGTTTTCATTTCCTAGAAAACCCAGTAAGTTACTCACATTGCAATCCCCAAATTAAGGTTATATCGAACAAAATGACCGATGAACCTCTCTACTCGCCGGAGGTTGGAGATGTACATACCTGCGAAGATCGGTCCGGTGGTGCTTGACGGTGGTGCGTCGGGGACGGGGGAGAACTCGGCGGGGAGAATGGTGGCGCGGCCCAAGACGGCGGCGCGGAGAGGGGCGACGGTGCGGTCATCGAACCTCGGCAGACAATATTTTGTATATATATATGAGAAGAAGAATAAAGTCTGGTCGAATGAGGCAGCGCGACCCAGAGTACAACCGAAGGCTACTAGTGCTACCTTGGAGTATTGTAGTAATATAACATAATAAAAATAATGGCCTTGTTTAAACCACTCTTGTCAGTGTGTCATCGCGTCCAAATTTAATGCATTCTGTGGAAATCGGAATAATGCTGTAAAAACTCTCATATATAGCATGCACCGACACTTTTCAACAAAATGTCGTCTCCATTTCATAGGAGACTGCTTGCACACTGGGATACGATGCTGACATGACGAAGGGCGCAGAAGTATTTTGGAGTATTTCATTCGAGAAGATCGGGGCGACGGTGCGTCTTTGGAGGGAATACCGTGTGGTGTGTCTTTGGAGGGAATACCGTACGTACTTAGGAGTATTTCATCCGAGCAGACTGCTTGCACACTGGGATACAATGCTGACATGACGAAGGGCGCAGAAGTTTGCGTGAATGGTTGTACTACCATCCGACCATTAGTATAATCATTGCGTGATAGCTTACACGAGAAGGAAAAGGCCGAACAGTTGCTGGATAATAAAAGCATTTGGTTCTTCGAGGATCCTTCTTCTACTGCCTTCTCAAAGGAGTACTACTATTGTAATAATTTTTGTTTTTCTGGGACCTTCGGGTCCCTTCCCCGTTGAAAAGTGAAGTGTTTCTATTCGAATACATTCATATGCCTATGTTTCTATTTTTACAAGCAAATAAATAACAAAGGATGACTCAATGCACAAGTTGATCTCATTTTGAACTTTTTTTAAACTTCTTCTATTGTATTCAAATTTGATTAGAAGGAGTCGATCGATTGTACACGTAATCGTATAGCTCGGTGGGTGGATTGGCATTTGAAGTTTGGTCATTGTGTTCTTGTTTGTTACCACCCTCGCAAGGCACGTCCAAGTATTTCCTGTCAGAATTTATGGCATGTATGTAGTTACATAACCTACATTATTTCAATTATGAGTTTAATTACTAGGCAAAAGCTTAAAAATCCATATATAGTTGCAGATTAAGATCAACAAATCTTTGAACCTATATCTACAAAATTGATGGTCATGCATGCATGCATCCTACTCATAATAATTAATTAAGGTCTCGATCTCTATACTGCTCACGAAGTTTGGAATTCTGGCAAATATGCAACTTGTTTCATTAATTTACCATGGCGAGATAGATGCATGCACATCGATCTCTTAAAAAATGTGGTCATATATGTTAAATATAAGTTTGTAAAGGATTTGGCATCCATATATGCTCACCGGATATATAGATAAGGCCAAGCAAACACATCGAATATTTGTGAAGAAATATTTTTGCTAGAACCTTCAAATTTTTAGATTTACATCACACACAAAGAACACACCTTTTATTTCGCCAGGTTTGTGCACTAATAAAGTACTCCTACAGTACTAGAAATTGGATTGTTCTACTCCGGAGTGATATGCTCACCGGAGTATTTTTGGATCTTAGCTGGAGCGGCGTTTGGCGGTTGCACGAAGCCGTGCTGGATGTTAAGCCTGTCGAGGCACGCCTGGTGGAAAGCGTGCGCCACCTTAGCCTCATCGGCGCGCCGCTGCAATGCTGCATCCCTGGGATTTGCCGCCGCCGCATTCTGCCTGCACGAAAGCTTGCAGAGCATCCCGGCATCTATAGAGTGCCGGGAACATCACGTTATATACGAGCTCCTTGGCGGTGTTGCTCCTGCAAAGGGCGTCGCCGTGATGCGCTTCGAAAGAGGCCTGGCTCCACGATCGTCTCAACGTATCCTATAATTTCGATGTTCCATGCTTGTTTTATGACAATACCGACATGTTTTGTTCACACTTTATGTCATTATTATGGTTTTCGGACTAACCTATTGACGAGATGCCGAAAGGCGTTGCTGTTTTCTGCTGTTTTTGGTTCCAGAAAGGCTGTTCGGGCAATATTCTCGGAATTGGACGAAATCAACGCCAAACCTCCTATTTTTCCCGGAAGGCTCAGAACACGGAAGGAGAGTCGGAGGGAGAGCCAGGGGGCCCACACCATGGCGCGCGGGCCAGGACCACGGCCGCGCCGGCCTAGGGCGAGGCCACCTGTCAGCCCTCCCGCCGCCTCTTCGCCTATAAAACCCCTTTCGACCTAAAAATGCAGTACCAATTGACGAAACTCCAGAAAGACTCCAGGGCGCCGCCACCGCGAAACTCCAATTCGGGGACGAACTGCATTCGGCACCCTGCCGAGACGGGGAATTGCCCCCGGAGCCATCTCCACCATCGTCTCCACCGCCATCTTCACCGCCATCGCTGCCTCCATGATGAGGAGGGAGTAATCCACCCGGAGGAGGGCTCCGCTGTAGCTATGTGGTTCATCTCTCTCCCATGTACCTCAATACAATAATCTCATGAGCTGCTTTACATGATTGAGATTCATATGAGTTTGTATCACTACTATTCTATGTGCTACTCTAGTGATGTTATTAAAGTAGTCTATTCCTCCTGTACGGTGTAATGTGGACAGTGTGTGCACCGTGTAGTACTTGGCATATGCTATGATTGTGATCTCTTGTAGATTATGAAGTTAACTATTACTATGATGGTATTGATGCGATCTATTCCTCCTTTCATAGTGTGAAGGTTACGGTGTGCATGCTATGTTAGTACTTGGTTTAGTTGTGTTGATCTATCTTGCACTCTAAGGTTATTTAAATATGAACATTGAATTGTGGAGCTTGTTAACTCCGGCATTGAGGTCTGTAATCCTACGCAATGGTGTTCATCATCCAACAAGAGTGTAGAGTATGCATTTATATATTCTGTTATGTGATCAATGTTGAGAGTGTCCACTAGTGAAAGTATGATCCCTAGGCCTTGTTCCTAAATATTTGCTATCGTTGCTTTCTTTGTTTCTTTGCGTTACTACTTTCTTGCATTACTACACTTGTTCTCCAGCCAAAGCACTTTTCTCGTGCCGTTGCTACTTATTTATACCACATGTATTTCACTATCTCTTCGCCGAACTAGTGCACCTATTAGGTGTGTTGGGGACACAAGAGACTTCTTGCTTTGTGGTTGCGGGGTTGCTTGAGAGGGATATCTTTGACCTCTTCCTCCCCGAGTTCGATAAACCTTGGGTGATCCACTTAGGGAAACTTGCTGCTGTTCTACAAACCTGCGCTCTTGGAGGCCCAACACTGTCTACAAGAATAGAAGCACCCGTAGACATCAAGCTATTTTATGGCGCCGTTGTCGGGGAGGTAAGGTAAAAGGTATTCACATCCTCCGACTACTAAACTATTTCCTAGCACTGTTGCCGGTGTGTGAGTGCTCGAAGCTATCTCCTTTAGATTGTAATTGCATCTTTTTGTTTCTTGTTTTTATTTTCACTAGTTAGGCATAATGGAAAACAACAAAAAAATTGGTGAGCTTTTAATCTTTTTCCTGATTTAGAATTGTTTGATGCGAAAATTAAAAAACCTATGGAACCTTATTTGCATGCTAGTAGCGATGTTATTAGTATGAATGCAATTACTTGCTAATGCTATGGACAAGTCTAAGCTTGGGGAAGCTAGTTTTTGTGATCTTTTTAGCTTCCCATCTTTAGGGGAGAAAATTTGCTCTGATAATACTTTATCTCCCATATGCAATAACTCTAATGATGCTTGTGATATTTTAAATGCACCTACTGAAAGTATTCCATATAAAATCCCTATGAAAATTATTGAACGTGTTGTGGATAACCGCTATGAAGGGGATGGAACATCCATCCACGGATCATTTCTCTTTTGCATGAATTATGCGGGTTATTCAAGTGTGCAGGTATCTCTATGGATGAAGTGAAGAAGAAATTATTCTCTATGTCGTTGTCTGGTAAAGCGGCGCATTGGTATAAACTGCTGAAGGATGAGCATTCTCTTGATTGGAAGGATATTGTGCCTCTATTTTATTCTAAATTCTATCCTCCAAGTGAAATTCACAAAATCAGAACCGATATATAATTTCTGCCTCATGATGGAGAGAGTATTGCCAAGCATGGGAGAGATTGAAGTCTTTAATGCTCAAATGCCCCAATCATGAGCTTCCAGGTAATATCATCATTGATAATTTCTATGCAAGACTTTTCTTTTCAGATAAAACCTTGCTGGATACTGCTTGTTCTGGATCATTCGAACAATAAAGAAGAGTTTAAATGGGACCTTCTTAATCGGATTCAGAGAACGCTGAAGATTGGGAGAACGACAAAGGTAAAGAATCAGGTATAAACTATGATTATGAATGCATTGAAACTTTTATGGATACTGATAAATTTCGAAATATGAGTGCTACTTATGGTCTTGACTCTCAAGTTGCTGCAAATCTTTATAAAGCTTTTGCCTCTCATTTTGAATTGCCTAGGAAGAATTTTGATAAGTATCATGAACCTTTTAAAGAGGCTTGTATGAAGGATGAAATTGTTGTTAATGATTGCAATAAACATGCTCAAACTCTTAAGAATGCTATTTCCTATAAGCATGTTAATTTTTGTGGAATGCATAGACCTTGTGGAATTAATCAAATCAAAGATGAATATTGTATCCATCATGCTAATGAAAAAACTAGAAAGTGGTTTAGGGTTTTAGATGATCTTGGTAAAAAAGTTTGTGCCCTCTATCCTTTTATTTGTGAAGTTTGCCATGAAGTGGGTCATTTTAATTTTCAATGCTCCTCCAATGATAATTTGAACCCAATGAGTGCTGCAAATTTGTATTGTGATGATGAAATTACTCCTAATCAGCATGATGAACTTACTTTATTTTTGGGGTGTGAAGAACTGTCGAAAAATCTCTTTGTTACATATGAGTGATCTTGACATTGATGATGTCCTGCATGGGTGTTTTTCTTATTGCATTGATAATAGCCATACAAATACTTACATACAAAATATTTTAGAAGATGACACCTTGCCAAAATATGATAGGACCGCTGTGTGTTTTCAACTAATTAATGAAAAGGAGGGATCCTCCCAAGTTTCTTCTATTGTTTCCGAAAGTAAATCAGGTTATGCGGACAAGCCACCCTTCAAGCCTCTTCCTCCTAAAGAGAACGAGGAGAAGGAAGAAGAAGAAGAAAAAGGGAACGAAGAAGAAGAAGAAGGAGAATAAAAAGAAAGAGGTAACAGCATATCCCCGCGTATATGAGATAACGATAGGTAACCGTAAGTATGTTGCTCCTAACGATTATTGTGATAATGAATCTGAATACGATGATCTTCCTATGCCCTTTACATACATTAGCAATCATGATTTGAATGAGCACACTACTTTTGATATTGCAAATCTCTGGGAAACTAATTCTGAAAATGATGATGTTAATAATTGCCATAGTATCAGTACTATCCATGCTTCCTCCCATAATGATACAGAAAGCTCTAAGCTTGGGGAAGAGGTGTTTGAAAATCCTTTAGCTACTGGTCATTATGTTCTTGATACATCTCCTTCTAATAACAATGATGGTGTGGACACAGATAAACCGACTGTGAAAGATAACTATTCTATTCCTATGATGACACTGTGCCTCCGATCTCTGATGATTATTACAAAGAATGCTATGATATAGGTTCTAACTATCCTTATGAAACTTGTCATAGTCATGATTGGGTTACCAAAAACAATTCCCTTAATATGCAACTTGTTTACCATGTTCAAATTCTTGATAATAATCCTGCTCCAATTACTATTAATGAAAAGAACTCTCCTTATGCCAAAATTAATGATACTTCTATGCATATGAACCATGATAAGAATGTTTTAAGTGATGGGTATATTGTGGATTTCATCAATGATGCTACTGAAAGTTATTATGAGAGAGGAAATATGGCTATATGCATCTTAATAATATTAAGTTTCCCCTCTTTATGTTGAGAATCTTGAAGTTACTCGTGTTTTATCCTCTTATGCTTGTCACTTTGTTCTTCATGAATTCATTTGTGTACAAGATTCCTCTGCATAGGAAGCATGTTAGGCTTAAATGTGTTTTGAATTTGCCTCTTGAAGCTCTCTTTTGCTTCAAATACTATTTCTTGCGAGTGCATCACCAAACTACTGGAGCCCATCTTAATGGCTATAAAGAAAGAACTTCTTGGGAGATAACCCATGTATTATTTTGCTACAGTACTTTGCTTTATATTTGTGTCTTGGAAGTTGTTTACTACTGTAGCAACCCCTCCTTATCTTAGTTTTGTGTTTTGTTGTGTCAAGTAAAGTCGTTGATAGAAAAGTTCATACTAGATTTGGATTACTGCGCAGAAACAGATTTCTTTGCTGTCACGAATCTGGGCTAAATTCTCTGTAGGTAACTCAGAAAATTAAGCCAATTTACGTGAGTGATCCTCATATATGTACGCAACTTTCATTCAATTTGAGCATTTTCATTTGAGCAAGTCTGGTGCCCCAATAAAATTCGTCAATACGAACTGTTCTGTTTTGACAGATTCTGCCTTTTATTCGCATTGCCAGTTTTGTTATGTTCGATGGATATTTCGATTCCATTGACTTTCAGTAGCTTTGTGCAATGTCCAAAGTGTTAAGAATGATTATGTCACCTCTGAACATGTATATTTTGATTGTGCACTAACCCTCTAATGAGTTTGTTTCGAGTTTGGTGTGAAGGAAGTTTTCAAGGGTCAAGAGAGGAGGATGATATACTACGATCAAGAAGAGTGAAAAGTCTAAGCTTGGGGATGTCCGGTGGTTCACCCCTGCATATTTCAAGAAGACTCAAGCATCTAAGCTTGGGGATGCCCAAGGCATCCCCTTCTTCATCGACAAATTATCGGGTTCCTTCTCTTGAAACTATATTTTTATTCGGTCACATCTTTTGTACTTTACTTGGAGCGTCTGTATGTTTCTTGTTTTTGTTTTTGTTTGGATAAATGCTTGTGTTGGAGAGAGACACGCTCCGCTGGTTCGTATGAACACATGTGTTCTTAGCTTTTAATTTTCATGGCGAAGGTTGAAATTGCTTCGTTAAATTGTTATATGGTTGGAATTGGAAAATGCTACATGTAGTAATTGGTAAAATGTCTTGGATAATGTGATACTTGGCAATTGTTGTGCTCATGTTTAAGCTCTTGCATCATATACTTTGCACCTATTAGTGAAGAAATACATAGAGCTGGTTAAATTTGGTTTGCATGAGTGGTTTCTCTAGAGTCTAGATATTTTCTAGTGAGGTGTTTGAACAACAAGGAAGACGATGTATAGTCTTATAATGCTTGTAATATGTCTTTTATGTAAGTTTTGATGTACTAGTTCGTGCTTGTGTTTGCTCCAAACAACCTTGCTAGCCTAAACCTTGTATCGAGAGGGAATACTTCTCATGCATCCAAATCCTTGAGCCAAACAACACTATGCCATTTGTGTCCACCATACCTACCTACTACATGGTATTTCTGCCATTCCAAAGTAAATTGCTTGAGTGCTACCTTTAAACAATTCAAAATTTATCACCTCCGATTTGTGTCAATGTTTTATAGCTCATGAGGAAGTATGTGGTGTTTATCTTTCAATCTTGTTGGGCAACTTTCACCAATGGACTAGTGGCTTCATCCGCTTATCCAATAATTTTGCAAAAAGAGCTGGCAATAGGATTCCCAGTCCCAAATTAATTAACAAAAATAGACACTCCTCCATGGTATGTGATTGTTGGACGGCACCCGAAGGATTCGGTTAGCCATGGCTTGAGAAAGCAAGGTGGGGAGGAGTGTCATCATAATAAAACTAAAATAAAAGGCACTCCTTCATGGTATGAGATTGTTGGCAGGCACCCGAAGGATTCGGTTAGCCATGGTTTGTGAAAGAAAGGTTGGAAGGAGTGCCACACAAAAATAAAATAAAATGGGAGCCGCTCTTTGAAGGTTTGTCTGGCAAGGGGGTTAGAGTGCCCACTACCATTCGGTGACAACAACAAACACCTCTCAAAATTTTACTTTATTGCTCTCTATATGTTTTCAAAATCAAAGCTCTAGCACAAATATAGCAATCGATGCTTTCCTCTTTGAAGGACCTTTCTTTTACTTTTATTGTTGAGTCAGTTCACCTATTTCTCTCCACCTCAAGAAGCAAACACTTGTGTGAACTGTGCATTGATTCCTACATATTTGCATATTGCACTTGTTATATTACTCTATGTTGACAATATCCATGAGATATACATGTTACAAGTTGAAAGCAACCGCTGAAACTTAATCTTCCTTTGTGTTGCTTCAATACCTTTACTAAGAATTTATTGCTTTATGAGTAACTCTTATGCAAGACTTATTGATGCTTGTCTTGAAAGTACTATTCATGAAAAGTCTTTGCTATATGATTCAATTGTTTACTCATTGCATTTACATTGTTTCGAATCGCTGCATTCATCTCATATGCTTTACAATAGTATGCTTAAGATTATGTTGGTAGCATATCACCTCAGAAATTATCTTTTATCGTTTACCTACTCGAGGACGAGTAGGAACTAAGCTTGGGGATGCTGATACGTCTCAACGTATCTATAATTTCTGATGTTCCATGCTTGTTTTATGACAATACCGACATGTTTTGTTCACACTTTATGTCATTATTATGCGTTTTCCGGAACTAACCTATTGACGAGATGCCAAAAGGCCAGTTGCTGTTTTCTGCTATTTTTGGTTCCAGAAAGGCTGTTCGGGCAATATTCTCGGAATTGGACGAAATCAACGCAACCTCCCCCGGAAGGCTCGAACACCGAAGGAGAGTCGGAGAGAGCCAGGGGGCCCCACACCATAGGGCCGCGCGGGCAGACCCTGGCGCGCCGGCCTAGGGTGAGCCACCGTCAGCCCTCCTGCGCCGCCTCTTCGCCTATAAAACCCCTTTCGACCTAAAAACGTACCAATTGGCGAAACTCCGAGAAAGACTCCGGGCGCCGCCACTGTCGCGACTCAATTCGGGGACAGAACTGCTGTTCGGCACCTGTGGGACGGGGAATTGCCCGGGAGCCATCTCCACCGTCGTCTCCGCCATCTTCACGCCATCGCTGCCTCCATGATGAGGAGGAGTAATCCACCCGAGGCTGAGGGCTCCCGCACAGCTATGTGGTTCATCTCTCTCCCATGTACCTCAATACAATAATCTCATGAGCTTTACATGATTGAGATTCATATGAGTTTTGTATCACTACTATTCTATGTGCTACTCTAGTGATGTTATTAAAGTAGTCTATTCCTCCTGTACGGTGTAATGTGGACAGTGTGTGCACCGTGTAGTACTTGGCGTATGCTATGATTGTGATCTCTTGTAGATTATGAAGTTAACTATTACTATGATGGTATTGATGCGATCTATTCCTCCTTTCATAGTGTGAAGGTTACGGTGTGCATGCTATGTTAGTACTTGGTTTAGTTGTGTTGATCTATCTTGCACTCTAAGGTTATTTAAATATGAACATTGAATTGTGGAGCTTGTTAACTCCGGCATTGAGGTTCGTGTAATCCTACGCAATGGTGTTCATCATCCAACAAGTGTAGTCAGTATATGTGATGCATCATTACATGTGTTGATGTTTAGTATGTGTCCACTATGAAAGTATGCCTATCTTTTTCGCTGCTTTATCTTTTGTTTCCTCCCGTTTGGTGCACTTTCTTAAGGGAAAGCACTTGGTGCCGTTGCTGCTTATATTTATACCACCTGTATTTCACTATCTCTTCGCGAACTAGTGCACCTATTAGGTGTGTTGGGGACACAAGAGACTTCTTGCTTTGTGGTTGCGGGGTTGCTTGAGAGGGATATCTTTGACCTCTTCCTCCCTGAGTTTGATAAACCTTGGGTGATCCACTTAAGGAAACTTGCTGCTGTTCTACAAACCTCTGCTCTTGGAGGCCCATCAATAGAACGGCCTAGACATCCTCCGGCACCGCCTGAAGTGCGGTCGGATTAGGCGGCTGGCCACGGGAGCTCCCTGCCTCCGCATCGTTCGCGCCGGCCGGGAAGGGGATCTCACCTGCTGGCAAAGAAAACCATGCGGCATGCGCGGGCGGAAAAGCCGGCCAGGGCCGAGCGGGCGTCGCATGCGGGGTTGCGTGGGAGATCCCTGCCTCTGCATCCATCGGCCCGCACGGGAAGCGGCTGGCGAGGGGCTCCACGGCCAGCGCCGCCGCCGCGGGCTGAACAACCGGCCAGTGCAGAGCGGGCGGGTTATGCCTTGGTGCGCGATGGACGAAGCGAAGGCGGCGCTGATGCTCCGCTTCCTCGTCGGTGGTAGGACTACGCGCGCGGCGACCAGAGCCAAGTCGGAAGGCCATAGCTATGTCGATTGGTCACTTAAGCTGGAGAGGTTCTCTTACCATTTCGGAGAAGCGGAGTAAGAGGAAGTTGTTGCTTATAATAAAAATATCTCGGGTTCACTGCCACGTTGGGTTAAGAGGGGCAAAGTTGGTCAATGCCTAGGAAGTTGGAATCGTTTTGGCCCCAATTTAATTACCTTGCGGTTCCTCTCTCGGTCTCTCCCACCTCTTCACTATCCCTCCCCTTGCCTCCTTTCATGTTTCATCGTAGTGCATCTTGTTTTTCTAGCACCTTCACAAAAATCATACACATTTGGCCGATTCTGTCATTGTGTGCACTAATAAAGTAAAAAAATCGATTATATGTGAATAAACGTTTAATACACTAGCTCGCAAAGATGTTTCTCAAGGCGATATGCACAATGCCTGCCAAAAAAGCTTCATTTTGGATTGACTAATAATTAAGAAGGATCCAAACTTACTTTTTCATTTTCATGTTTTAAACTTGTTTAAATCTTGGTCAAACCAAGGATTTGACCAAGATTCAAATGGGCATAAAAATCTAAAAAATTAAAAAAATGAAAAACCAAAACACATAGCCTTCTTATGTCATATAGTAAGCATCATTCAAGTTCATAACCAAGGTTTAGACATATTCAAACTAGACAAATCATGTATCTACCCCCTAACCCTAAACTCTGTCTTATGAAGTCAAGCATGCATGAAGAGAATTGGTTTTGGGTTTCAAACATGGAAATTCCAAAAATCTGCCAAAAAAGCTTCATTTTGGATTGACTAATAATTAAGAAGGATCAAAACTTACTTTTTCATTTTTCATGTTTTAAACTTGTTTAAATCTTGGTTGATGGGCATAAAAATTCTAAAAAAATAGAAAAAATGAAAAAAAAAACACATAGCCTTCTTATGTCATATAGTAAGCAACATTCAAGTTCATAACCAAGGTTTAGACATATCAAACGACACAAATCATGTATCTACCCCTAACCCTAAACTCTATCTTATGAAGTCAAGCATGCATGAAGAGAAGTTGTTTTGGGTTTCAAACATGAAAATTTCAAGAACCTCCCAAAATCTTCATTTTAGAGTGACTAAGAAGGATCTAGGCTTACCTTTTCATTTACATGTTTTAAACTTGTTTAAATCTGGTCAAACCTAGGATTTGACCAAAATTCAAATGGGCATAAAATTAAAAAAAAGAAAAATGAAAAAACAAAGCACATAGTCTTCTTATGTCATATAGTAAGCATTAAAGTTGGTAAACAAGGTCTAGCATATTCAAACTAGACAAATCATGTATCTATCCCCTAACCCCTAAACTATGTCTTATGTAGTCAAGCATGAAGAGAAGTGGTTTTGGGTTTGGACATGGAAATTTCAAAAACCTATCAAAAGCTTCCTTTTAGAGTGACAAGAAGGATCCATATGCGTACCTTTTCATTTTCATATTTTAAACTTGTTTAAATCATTGTCAAACCTAGGATTTGACCAAGATTCAAATGGGCATAAAATTTTAAAAAAATATATCAGAAAAGTGAAAAACAAAAGCACATAGTCTTCTTATGTCACATATATAGTAAGCATTCAGATAAACAAGGTCTAGAAATATTCAAATAAGACAAATCATGTATCTACCCCTAACCCTGAACTCTGTCTTATGAAGCAAGCATGATGAGAAGTGTTTTTTTGGTTTCAAACATGGAAATTTCAAAAACCTCCCAAAGCTTCATTTAGAGTGACTAAGAAGGATCCAGGCTTACCTTTTCATTTTCATGTTTTAAACTTGTTTAAATCTTGGTCAAACCTAGGATTTGACCAATATTAAATGGGCATAAAATAAAAAAAAAAAAAAAAACCAAACCACATAGTCTTCTTATGTCATATAGTAAGCATTCAAGTTCATAAAAAGGTCTAGACATATTCAAACCAGACAAATCATGTACCCCTAACCCTAAACTCTGTCTTAATTATATATGAAGTCAAGCATGAAGAGAAGTGTGGTTTTGGGTTTCAAACATGGAAATTTCAAAAACCTCCCAAAAGCTTCATTTTAATTAGGTACTGGTTAATTAAGAAGGATCCAGGATTAATTACCTTTTCATTGTCGTGTTTTAAACTTGTTTAAATCTTGGTCAAACCTAGGATTTAACCAAGATTCAAATGGGCATAAAAATTCAGAAAAAAATCAGAAGAATGAAAAACCAAAGCACATAGCATTCTTATGTCATATAGTAAGCATTCAAATTGTTGATAAACATGGTCTAGACATATTCAAACAAGAAAAATCATGTATCTACCCTAACCCTAAACTCTGTCTTATGAAGTCAAGCATGAATAGAAGTGGTTTTGGGTTTCAAACATGGTAAATTCAAGAACCTCCCAAAAGGTTCATTTTAGAGTGACTAAGAAGGATCCAGGCTTACCTTTTCATTTTCATGTTTTAAACTTGTTTAAATCTTGGTCAAACCTAGGATTTGACCAATATTGAAATGGGCATAAAATAAATAAAAAAAAAACCAAACCACATAGTCTTCTTATGTCATATAGTAAGCATTCAAGTTCATAAACAAGGTCTAGACATATTCAAACCAGGACAAATCATGTACCCCTAACCCTAAACTCTGTCTTAATTATATATGAAGTCAAGCATGAAGAGAAGTAGTTTTGGGTTTCAAACATGGAAATTTCAAAAACCTCACAAAAGCTTCATTTTAATTAGACTGACTAGTTAATTAAGAAGGATCCGGGATTAATTACCTTTTCATTGTCGTGTTTTAAACTTGTTTAAATCTTGGTCAAACCTAGGATTTAACCAAGATTCGAATGGGCATAAAAATTCAGAAAAAAATCAGAAGAATGAAAAACCAAAGCACATAGCATTCTTATGTCATATAGTAAGCATTCAAATTGTTGATAAACATGGTCTAGACATATTCAAACCAGAAAAATCATGTATCTACCCCTAACCCTAAACTCTCTCTTATGAAGTCAAGCATGAATAGAAGTGGTTTTGGGTTTCAAACATGGTAAATTCAAGAACCTCCCAAAAGGTTCATTTTAGAGTGACTAAGAGAAGGATCCAGACTTAATTACCTTTTCATTTTCACATGTTAAACTTGTTTAAATCTTGCTCAAACCTAGGATTTGACCAAGATTCAAATGGGCACAAAAGTTCAGACAAAAAAATTTAAAGAAGGAAAAACCAAACCACATAGCCTTTTTATGTCATATAGTAAGCATTCAAGTTGATAAACAAGGTTTAGATATATTCAAACCAGACAAATCATGTATCTAGCCCGGCCCCTAACCCTAAACTCGGTCTTATGAAGTCTAGCATGAAGAGAAGTTGTTTTGGGTTTCAAACGTTTAAGCCAAAAGCCCCATTTCAAATATTTCAAACTTATTCAAATTTGGTTCAAATTTGAAAGACATACAAGTTATAGCACACATAGTGCATACATGTTCACACATACTGCACTAGATATAGTTTGAGGCCATTGGATGAGGTCGAAAAAATTCTTGGATTAGAAATGGGGTTGTTCGAACCCCGTAGTTGGATTTTTTTGAACCTTGATTTGTAGAACTGGGCAAAACCCTAGTTTAACCTATTTAATTATAGATTCGTAGGTCGATTTTCTACCTTTTTATTATTACTATGCAGCACATGTGTGTTTGCCGGTCGAGTGAAACTCGGAGGAAGAGGATCACTCGGAAGGAGAGAAGAAGGGAGAGAATTATGGTGTCTCCCCTTTTCGGGTGATGATGTTGGCTGTTGTGCAGGGTTTGTCAGTGATCATGAGGTGCGGCGAGCGACGAGCGAGGTCAGCGAGGCCGAGAATGAGAGAGATTTTTCTTGTGTGAGAGGGACAACCGAAGGATCAGAAGGACGCACAGACTTCCAATACGCATCCTGATGCGTCTTCTCTTGACAAAGAAAATGGGTGGGAGTTTGCGTACCTATTGCACGTGACTTGTGCTCACTGAAGTGTGGGACCTCATGCATGGGCACCACACGTAAGTGACAGACCTGTTGGTGTAAAAACTCGGTTGATTATTATAGTGCATTAGAACAAAGTTTCCTATGGATTCAAGGGTAGGAAATCCAAGTTAACTCATTTACATGACATTATTTTTTCATGAAACAAAGTTAACACACCTATCAATTGGTACATTTTGGAGTGACTAAGAAGGATCCATGCTTACTTATTCGTTTTCACGTGTAAAACTTGTCTAAATCTTGGTCAAACCAAATTGGCAGAAAATTCAAAAAAACAGAAAAATGAAAAACCAAAGCACATAGTCTTATATGTCATATAGTAAGCATTAAGTTGATAAACAATGTCTAGACATATTCAAACCATACAAATCATGTATCTACCCCTAACCCCTAAACTCTGTCTTATGAAGTCAAGCATGAAGAGAAGTGGTTTTGGGTTCAAACATGGAAATTTCAAAAACCTCCCAAAAACTTCATTTTAGAGTGACTAAGAAGGATACATGCTTCCCTTTTCATTTTCATGTTTTAAACTTGTTTAAATCTTGGTCAAACCTAGGATTTGACCAAGATACAAATGGGCACAAAAAAATAAAAAAATAAAAAACAAAAGCACCTAGTCTTCTTATGTTATATCGTAAGCATTCAAGTTGATAAACAAGGTCTAGATATATCCAAACCAGACAAATCATGTATATCTACCCCCTATCGATCTTATGAAGTCTAACATGAAGAAAGATCGTTTTGGGTTTCAAACATGGAAATTTCAAGAACATCCCAAAGCTTCATTTTAGAGCGACTAAGAAGGATACGGGCTTCCTTTTCATTTTCATGTTCTATACTTGTTTAAATCTTTGTCAAACCTAGGATTTGACCAAGATTCAAATGTGCATAAAATAAAAAAATAGAAAAATGAAAAACAAAGCGCATAGTCTTCTTATGTCATATAGTAAGCATTAAAGTTGGTAAACAAGGTCTAGACATATTCAAACAAGACAAATCATGTATCTACCCCTAACCCCTAAACTATGTCTTATGAAGTCAAGCATGAAGAGAAGTGGTTTTGGGTTTCAAACATGGAAATTTCAAGAACCTCCCAAAAACTTCATTTTAGAGTGACTAAGAAGGACACATGCTTCCCTTTTCATTTTCATGTTTTAAACTTGTTTAAATCTTGGTCAAACCTAGGATTTGACCAAGATACAAATGGGCACAAAAAATAAAATAAAAACAAAAGCACATAGTCTTCTTATGTCATATCGTAAGCATTCAAGTTCATAAACAAGGTCTAGATATATCCAAACCAGACAAATCATGTATCGATCTACCCCCTGTCGATCTTATGAAGTCTAGCATGAAGAAAGGTCGTTTTGGGTTTCAAACATGGAAATTTCAAGAACATCCCAAAAGCTTCATTTTAGAGCGACTAAGAATGATCCAGGCTTACTTTCCATTTTCATGTTTTAAACTTGTTTAAATCTTGGTCAAATCTAGGACTTGACCAAGATTCAAATGGGCATAAAATAAAAAAAATAGAAAAATGAAAAACCAAAGCGCACATAGTCTTCTTATGTCATATAGTAAGCATTAAAGTTGGTAAACAAGGTCTAGACATATTCAAACTAGACAAATCATGTATCTACCCCTAACCCCTAAACTATGTCTTATGAAGTCAAGCATGAAGATAAGTGGTTTTGGGTTTCAAACATGGAAATTTCAAAAACCTTCCAAAAACTTCATTTTAGGGTGACTAAGAAGGATACATGCTTCCCTTTTCATTTTCATGTTCTATACTTGTTTAAATCTTGGTCAAACCTAGGATTTGACCAAGATTCAAATGTGCATCAAAATTCCAAAAAAATTAGAAAAATGAAAAACCAAAGCACATAGTTTTCTTATGTCATATAGTAAGCATTCAAGTTGATAAACAAGGTCTAGACATATTGAAACCAGACAAATCATGTATCTACCCCTATCGACCCTAAACTTCGTCTTATGAAGTCAAGCATGAAGAGAAGTGGTTTTGGGTTTCAAACATGGAAATTTCAAAAACCTCCCAAAAGCTTCATTTTAGAGCGACTAAGAAGGATCGATGCTTACCTTTTCACTTTCATGTTTTAAACTTATTTAAATCTTGGTCAAACCTAGGATTTGACCAAGATTCAAATGGGCATAAAAATTCAGACAAAAATCTAAAGAATGAAAAACCAAAACACATAGCCTTCTTAATTATGTCATATAGTAAACATTCAAGTAGATAAACAAGGTCTAAACATATTCAAACCAGAAAATCATGTATATATCTAAACCTAACCCTAAACTCTGTCTTATGAAGTCAATCATGAAGAGAATTGGTTTTGGGTTTCAAACATGGAAATTTCAAGAACGTCCCAAAAGCTTCATATATTTTAGAGTGACTAAGAAGGATCCTGGCTTACGTTTTCATTTTCATGTTTGAAAGAATCAAATGGGCATAAAATTCTAAAAAATAGAAAAATGAAAAACAAAAGCACATAGTCTTCTTATGTCATATAGTAAGCATTCAAGTTGATAAACAAGGTTTAGACATATTCAAACCAGACAAATCATGTAACTACCCCTAACCCTAAACTCGGTCTTATGAAGTCTAGCATGAAGAGAAGTCGTTTTGGGTTTCAAACGTTTAAAGCAAAAGCCCCATTTCAAATATTTCAAACTTATTCAAATTTGGTTCAAATTTGAAAGACATACAAGTTATAGCACACATAGTGCATACATGTTCACACATACTGCACTAGATGCTAACCCTATAGTTTGAGGCCATTGGATGAGGTGGAAAAAATTCTTGGATTAGAAATGGGGTTGTTCGAACCCCGTAGTTGGATTTTTTTTGAACCTTGAGTACTGGGCAAAACCCTAGTTTAACCTATTTAATTATAGAATCGTAGGTCGATTTTTCTACCTTTTTATTATTACTATGCAGCACATGTGTGTTTGCCCGTCTAGCTAGTGAAACTCGGAGGAAGAGGGATCACTCGGAAGGACAGAAGAAGGGAGAGCATTATGGTGTCTCCCCTTTTTCGGGTGACGATGTTGACTATTGTGCAGGGTTTGTCAGTGACAGGGAGGTGCGGAGCGAGCGAGTCGAGCGAGGCCGAGAATGAGAGAGATTTGTTTTTTTGTGAGAGGGACAACCGAAGGATCCAGAAGGACCCACAGACTTCCAATACGCATCTGATGCGTCTTCTCTTGACAAAGAAAATGGCTGGGAGTTTGCGTACCTATTGCACGTGACTTGTGCTCACTGAAGTGTGGGACCTCACGCATGGGCACCACACGTAAGTGACAGACCTGTTGGTGTAAAAACTCGGTTGATTATTATAGTGCATTAGAACAAAGTTTCCTATGGATTCAAGGGTAGGAAATCCAAGTTAACTCATTTACATGACATTATTTTTCCATGAAGCAAAGTTAACACACCTATCAATTGGTACATTTTGGAGTGACTAAGAAGGAACCAGGCTTACTTATTCGTTTTCACGTGTAAAACTTGTCTAAATCTTGGTCAAACCAAATTGGCAGAAAATTCAAAAAAAAAAAAAAAAAACCAAAGCACATAGTCTTGTATGTCATATAGTAAGCATTAAAGTTGATAAACAATGTCTAGACATATTCAAACCATACAAATCATGTATCTACCCCTAACCCCTAAACTATGTCTTATGAAGTCAAGCATGAAGAGAAGTGGTTTTGGGTTTCAAACATGGAAATTTCAAAAACCTCCCAAAAACTTCATTTTAGAGTGACTAAGAAGGATACATGCTTCCCTTTTCATTTTCATGTTTTAAACTTGTTTAAATCTTGGTCAAACCTAGGATTTGACCAAGATACAAATGGGCACAAAAAAAAAAAAAAAAAACAAAAGCACATAGTCTTCTTGTGTTATATCGTAAGCATTCAAGTTGATAACAAGGTCTAGATATATCCAAACTAGACAAATCATGTATCGATCTACCCCCTGTCGATCTTATGAAGTCTAGCATGAAGAAAGGTCGTTTTGGGTTTCAAACATGGAAATTTTGAGAACATCCCAAAAGCTTCATTTTAGAGCGACTAAGAAGGATACATGCTTCCTTTTCATTTTCATGTTCTATACTTGTTTAAATCTTGGTCAAACCTAGGATTTGACCAAGATTCAAATGTGCATCAAAATTCCAAAAAAATCAGAAAAATGAAAAACCAAAGCACATAGTTTTCTTATGTCATATAGTAAGCATTAAAGTTGATAAACAAGGTCTAGACATATTCAAACAAGAAAAATCATGTATCTACCCCCTAACCCTAAACTTTGTCTTATGTAGTCAAGCATGAAGAGAAGTGGTTTTGGGTTTCAAACATGGAAATTTCAAAAACCTATCAAAAGCTTCATTTTAGAGTGACTAAGAAGGATCCATGCTTACTTTTCATTTTCATATTTTAAACTTGTTTAAATCATTGTCAAGCCTAGGATTTGACCAAGATTCAAATGGGCATAAAATAAAAAAAGATCAGAAAAATGAAAAACAAAAGCACATAGTCTTGTTATGTCACATATATATATATATATATATATATATATATATATATTAAGCATTCAAAAGTTGATAAACAAGGTCTAGACATATTCAAATAAGACAAATCATGTATCTACCCCTAATTAACCCTAAACTCTGTCTTATGAAGTCAAGCATGAGGAGAAGTGGTTTTTGTTTCAAACATGGAAATTTCAAAAACCTCCCAAAAGCTTCATTTTAGAGTGACTAAGAAGGATCCACTTACCTTTTCATTTTCATGTTTTAAACTTGTTTAAATCTTGCTCAAACCTAGGATTTGACCAATATTCAAATGGGCATAAAATAAAAAAAATAAAAAAAACAAAGCACATAGTCTTCTTATGTCATATAGTAAGCATTCAAGTTCACAAACAAGGTCTAGACATATTCAAACCAGGCAAATGATGTACCCCCTAACCTTAAACTCTGTCTTAATTATATATGAAGTCAAGCATTAAGAAGAAGAGAAGTGGTTTTGGGTTTCAAACATGGAAATTTCAAAAACCTCCCAAAAGCTTCATTTTAATTAGACTGGCTGGTTAATTAAGAAGGATCCAGGATTAATTACCTTTTCATTGTCATGTTTTAAACTTGTTTAAATCTTGGTCGAATCTAGGACTTGACCAAGATTCAAATCTGCATAAAATAAAAAAATAGAAAAATGAAAACCCAAAGCGCACATAGTCTTCTTATGTCATATAGTAAGCATTAAAGTTGGTAAACAAGGTCTAGACATATTCAAACTAGACAAATCATGTATCTACCCCTAACCCTAAACTCTGTCTTATGAAGTCAAGCATGAAGAGAAGTGGTTTTGGGTTTCAAACATGGAAATTTCAAAAACCTCCCAAATACTTCATTTTAGGGTGACTAAGAAGGATACAGGCTTCCCTTTTCATTTTCATGTTCTATACTTGTTTAAATCTTGGTCAAACCTAGGATTTGACCAAGATTCAAATGTGCATCAAAATTCCAAAAAAAACAGAAAATGAAAAACCAAAGCACATGGTTTTCTTATGTCATATAGTAAGCATTAAAGTTGATAAACAAGGTCTAGACATATTCAAACAAGAAAAATCATGTATCTACCCCATAACCCTAAACTTTGTCTTATGTAGTCAAGCATGAAGAGAAGTGGTTTTGGGTTTCAAATATGGAAATTTCAAAAACCTATCAAAAGCTTCATTTTAGAGTGACTAAGAAGGATCCATGCTTACCTTTTCATTTTCATATTTTAAACTAGTTTAAATCTTGGTCAAGCCTAGGATTTGACCAAGATTTAAATGGGAATAAAATTAAAAAATCAGAAAAATGAAAAACCTCCCAAAAGCTTCATTTTAATTAGACTGACTGGTTAATTAAGAAGGATCCAAACTTAATTACCTTTTCATTTTCACATGTTAAACTTGTTTAAATCTTGCTCAAACCTAGGATTTTACCAAGATTCAAATGGGCACAAAAGTTCAGACAAAAAATCTAAAGAAGGAAAAACCAAACCACATAGCCTTCTTATGTCATATAGTAAGCATTCAAGTTGATAAACAAGGTTTAGACATATTCAAACCAGACAAATCATGTATCTACCCCTAACCCTAAACTCGGTCTTATGAAGTCTAGCATGAAGAGAAGTTGTTTTGGGTTTCAAACGTTTAAGCCAAAAGCCCCATTTCAAATATTTCAAACTTATTCAAATTTGGTTCAAATTTGAAAGACATACAAGTTATAGCACACATAGTGCATACATGTTCACACATACTGCACTAGATGCTAACCCTATAGTTTGAGGCCATTGGATGAGGTCGAAAAAATTCTTGGATTAGAAATGGGGTTGTTCGAACCCCGTAGTTGGATTTTTTTGAACCTTGATCTGGGCAAAACCCTAGTTTAACCTATTTAATTATAGAATCGTAGGTCGATTTTTCTACCTTTTTATTATTACTATGCAGCACATGTGTGTTTGCCCGTCTAGCTAGTGAAACTCGGAGGAAGAGGGATCACTCGGAAGGACAAGAAGGGAGAGCATTATGGTGTCTCCCCTTTCGGGTGACGATGTTGACTATTGTGCAGGGTTTGTCAGTGAGCAGGGAGCGAGCGAGCGAGTCGAGCGAGGCCGAGAATGAGAGAGTTTTTTTTTTGTGAGAGGGACAACCGAAGGATCCGGAAGGACCCACAGACTCCAATACGCATCCTGATGCGTCTTCTCTTGACAAAGAAAATGGCTGGGAGTTTGCGTACCTATTGCACGTGACTTGTGCTCACTGAAGTGTGGGACCTCACGCATGGGCACCACACGTAAGTGACAGACCTGTTGGTGTAAAAACTCGGTTGATTATTATAGTGCATTAGAACAAAGTTTCCTATGGATTCAAGGGTAGGAAATCCAAGTTAACTCATTTACATGACATTATTTTTTCCATGAAGCAGAGTTAACACACCTATCAATTGGTACATTTCAAAAACCTCCCAAAAGCTTCATTTTAATTAGACTGACTGGTTAATTAAGAAGGATCCATGATTAATTACCTTTTCATTGTCATGTTTAAACTTGTTTAAATCTTGGTCAAACCTAGGATTTGACCAAGATTCAAATGTGCATCAAAATTCCAAAAAAAACAGAAAAATGAAAAACCAAAGCACATAGTCTTCTTATGTCATATAGTAAGAATTAAAGTTGATAAACAAGGTCTAGACATATTCAAACAAGAAAAATCATGTATGTACCCCCTAACCCTAAACTTTGTCTTATGTAGTCAAGCATGAAGAGAAGTGGTTTTGGGTTTCAAATATGGAAATTTCAAAAACCTATCAAAAGCTTCATTTTAGAGTGACTAAGAAGGATCCATGCTTACCTTTTAATTTTCATAATTTAAACTTGTTTAAATCATTGTCAAGCCTAGGATTTGACCAAGATTTAAATGGGCATAAAATTAAAAAAAATCAGAAAAATAAAAAACCTCCCAAAAGCTTCATTTTAATTAGACTGACTGGTTAATTAAGAAGGATCCAGACTTGATTACCTTTTCATTTTCACATGTTAAACTTGTTTAAATCTTGCTCAAACCTAGGATTTTACCAAGATTCAAATGGGCATAAAAATCAAAAAATTAAATACCAATGCACATAGTCCTCTTATGTCATATATATAGTAAGCATTCAAGTTGATAAACAAGGTCTAGACATATTGAAACCAGACAAATCATGTATCTACCCCTATCCCTAAACTATGTCTTATGAAGTCTAGCATGAAAAGAAGTGGTTTTGGGTTTCAAACATGAAAATTTCAAAAACCTCCCAAAAGCTTCATTTTGGATTGACTAAGGAGGATCCAGGCTTACTTTTTCATTTTCATGTTTTAATCTTGTTTAAATCTAGGTCAAACCTAGGATTTGACCAAGATTCAAATGGACATAAAAAATCAACTGTTTACAACAGCACACAAAATAAACATGAAATTACATCTAAATCCCTAACTTTTACATGGAGGACCCCAGGCTGAAAGCAAGAAATGCGATCGGGTCTTGAATCTTGATGCGTCTTCTCTTGATAAAGAAGATCGCTGGGAGTTTGCCTACGTACAGCACGTCACTTGTGCTCACTGAAGTGTGGGACCTGACGCATGGGCAACACACGTAAGTGACATGGATTCAAGGGTAGGGAAGCCAAGAGAAAAAAACGAGAATTTGGACAAAAATAACCCAATCTTGCTAGTATGTCGAAAGTTTGTTTTTCCCAATCTTTTTGACTTTGGGTTATTTCTGTCTATTTTGCCGAAAAAACGAGGACAGAGACTGGAGACGAGTTGAGGATTTCTGGTGTCAGACTGGAAACAGTGATGCATCTAGCTTCAGAGTACGTCAGATTAAGACTTCCTGAGCAACACTAGTCTGACGTAAGTACAGTGTATACAGACAAGACAGGGACCCGACATTGCTACCCACGTCCCTCTGCGCCCCTTCAAAGAAATCATACTCCGTACTAGAATCTCGAATCGTAGGAATTAGTCTGACACGATTTCTGATTGTTTAATTCATAGGATTGCAATTTTCAGAATTCATTGACAATACATTTTTATATAAAAACAAAAAATCCTTCATTGTGTAACCGTATGTTATTATTTCTTTTGGTTTTCACACGTAATCAAACGTTATTGGATCCAAATACCGTTGTTTCTCAATCCTATATATTTGGAGATGATCATCACTCTCTAATCATACAATTTTCATATTCCCGCACTTTGAAAATCTTGCGAATAATCAAAGCAGCCAAAATTTATGGTGTGTATTGTATATGTTTATGGCATGCTTAGTTTCATCGAATATTGTTTGGTTGCATCGCGGGGAAACCACGTGAATTTAGATTAATTGTTGCATGTTTGTTTGTGGTGTGACCAACTGCTTTTGCAACGAAACACCCCCACCATGCACGCATTGTTTGGGTCGCATGCATGATGTGTACAAAATGTTAAAATAGAAATAATGTAGGAATTGAATATGATTGCATGTTGAATTAATCCTATATGAAAGAAATCACACAAATTTGAATTGCATGTTCTTTGGTTGTAGTGCTACACAAAAAACACGTGAATTAGTATGAATTATCATGTATTCAAGAATCAAAGGAGCCACTGAGATTTGAATCCCACAAAATTTCTATGAATTTTCTTCGAACCAAACAAGCCCAACAAGATTCCTAAGGAATATAATACAACGAATCAAACGGCTTCCGTTGTTGGAATATTTCCTTAGGACATCAATCCTATAGAAACTATATGATCCAGTTTCAGCGACAATCTGGTCGGTGTAGGCTCGAGGAGGCCAATTGTATATATATGTTTGGACCCGGTTGGTTGAGTGATCATGCTCGTGACATCCAGCCTGAAAGGTAAAATTCGGGCAAGGCCAGCGTGATGCCACAATACTTTTGAAATATTCAAAAGCGCGTAATATTTGTGAAATTTTAATAATAGCTACTACTTATGTGATTTTTTTGCTCATACGCTTATTGGGGGTAGGCTAACCCTAATGGCCTCCTCAAGATCCCTACCTCTACCAAGGTTTCCCGAGTTCATCCACCTCGACGGGTTCCTTGCCACTTTCGACCATGTTGTGGGCCTCATTTCGGGTTCCCGTACCACGACCAGTCCTTTTCAGGAGTCCCGAACCCGATGCCATAATATTTGTTTGAAAAAATTCAAGACCGCACAATATTTGTTGAAATAAATGAATAAGCATTTTTAAATAGCTAAATAAAAGAAGTATGAATTTTGAAAAATCTATTTTTTCTAAAACATTAATTGGAGCATTGACATGTTGAACCCACTTGTCGATTTTGCTATCAACATGACTAACTAGCTGATTAGATAACCAAGTGGTGAAATTTGCAACATATTAGACCACCACATGGTGGAAACTGCAAAAAAATGTCCAAGTGGTGGTTTGTGCAACATATAGAGCAGTACAGTATATGGTAGTACAAGATGAATGTGCACTGCCGTGGGCCCGTGGTAATATATCATGATGATGGCAAAGGATCTTTTCTCTGCTGAAACTGTCCAGAGCTGATTTGATGAGACAAAATACAGCTCCACGGCGTGCAAGGATAGCTATACAGTACATTAGCTTCTTCTCGGGTCACACGCCTTCACGACAGGTGCAGTAAGTGCAGCAGAGACCAGAGAGAGAAGGCACGCCCGTAGTACTCGTATATTGATTTCAATTCAAATTGTTTTTTTGCCTGCCTCTCCGTCTTCTTCATCTCCATCTTCTCTGGCGACCCCGCCTACACCAGCAGCCCCTGCACCACCGCCGCCATGCCTTTTTCGGATCATCTCGAGCCACCTGTTTGATGGTACTAGTAGGAGTTGTGGACTTTTATCCATATCGCTCTACCAGCTGCCGCTCGCACTGTCCTCCAATACCTCATACCCAAACGCCAGCGTCCCACTCCCACACCCCCACACCCACTTGACCGCATCCTTCCAATGGCGAGTTCGATCAATGAGAGTGGCAGTTCTTGGGTGTTTCCTGATGGCCCCCTTGAAGAAATCGCATCCCGATGCGATGTCATCACCGCCGCGAGCCTCGTCGGTTCATGCAAGTTTTATCATGATTCAGCAACACAAAGTGTAGCTCTGCCTGCATCTCAGCCGTTTGGCATGCCCTGTGTTCTTCATACTCACCAAACTGAGGTACCGCCCGCGCACAATCCCTTCTACCGCGTCCACAAGTTCAAGCAGCAGGGTGCGCAGAAGGACAAGCAGCATGATGCAAAAGAGCGCAAGGGTACCTTGTGCCAACTGACGCCGCTGGACAGGATCTCTTCCGATGCCGTGATTCCAGATGGTGGTACGGGCATGTGGGCAGGCGCGAATGGAGATTGGATCGCCCTTCTTGGCTTCCCCTGGAATTGGGAGCTTGTCAATGTGTACACTGGTCGCCGGATTCCTCTACCACCAATACGTGAGTTTAAATCCACCCCGGATAAACTTGTGTTCGAGTCTAATGATCAACATCTTCAACTGCTGAAGATAGCTATTTGCCGAGTTCCAACAGCTGCTTCAAATTATACTAGTTTCTCTGTTCTTGCCATCTTCAACGCGGCAATTGCAGTCCTTCACTGTGCTTCTAGCAGATGGACAGTTCTTGACAACCAGTTCTTAGCGTTCGGCTACTCCGATGCAATCATCCACAAGGGTATTGTATTTGCTGTAACTCAGACAGGCGAAGTTTATGCATGGAATCAACTTTCTTGGGGTAATTTTTCTCATCTCATATGATGTGTTTTCGCTATTACCTGCTAGTTTCAGATTTAGCTTTAGCCTTTTTCTTTTTGTTGTGCAGTTTTCGTGTCATGCCTGTACCTTTCCCCCTCTATATTCAATCAAAATCAGCAGCGATATGCCTTTGAGTCAAAATAAAGTACTCCCTCAGATCCAAATCAAATTGACTCAGCTTTGTCTAGCGAGTGCATCTAGCTAGACAAACTTGAGTCAATTAATTTGTGCATATCTAGCTAGATACATCCAGTTGAGTCAATTAATTTGGATCGGAGGCAGTATTTTAGCTAGTATCATTATTCATGTATGTAATGAACTAATCAAGTTTTGCTGAACTGACTTCAAGTTGTGCTTTCCTTTGCAAGGTCCTTTGTTGATCAGCACGGCACCTATTCCGCCAGAACTTGATGAACAAGGTCGGTACAATCTTGGCTCCTGGTGGTTAGCACGATCTCCTGATGGTTCTAGACTTTTTCTGGTCCATACCTGGGGCGTTACTGACGGGCGGGATTATACTGGACTGGTTCGGATTTTACCTGCTGCTGCTACCTCTGAGGGTCGTCATGGTCGCACTATTAGCGGGTATGGTAAGGGTTTACTTGGCTGCGAGGTGTACAGCATGGACACCAGTCAGTTGATGCCACCGAGGCCATGGAGGAGGATTATTTCCCTTGGATCATATTCTCTCTTCCTTGGAGTGAACTATCCGATTATCATTCCAGTAGAAGACGGGGCAGAACATGACCGTCCAAATATGGCGAGAAGCAACTCTGTTTACACATCGCACCATGCAGTAGGCCTTGCATATCCTCCTTCTCCAGAAATTTGCCGCTTCAGTTTGAATTCTGAAGACTGTACTGTTGGTTTCCAAACCAACATTAGATGGACATGGCGGCAGGTTCCGTTGTGGTTCATCCCAAGCTTCGCCAACGCCCGGCAATGGAACCTGCCTTCGCGTCACAGGTCCAGAAAGAAGGGCTGATGTACTTTATGTAATACTCGTGTTGTAATGCAAGATTTGTATCTGTTGAACTATTTCATTTGCATGTTTATCTCTACCTAGGCTACTCCCTTTCCGTAGTTGTGTTGTACTATCTGTTGAACTATTTCCTTTGCATGTTATCTCTACCTAGGCTACTCCTCCGTAGTTGTTAAATTGATGTAATGCTCCTACAATGCAGGCTACACTGGGCGTGTGGCCTGTAATGTTATCAAACACCTTTTGTACTCGTTCTAGTAAGCATTTCACACGATAGCTCACATAATTAAAGTACTCCTACAACGTATTAGTTGAAAGATATCTCTCATAATTAAGTACCCCTCTTTGAGCTTATGCGAAACATAAATGACTATTTTAGAAATATATACTCTCGTCACAAGATTATATTAAAAACAATGGTACGTAGTTCTATTAGAAAAAGAAAGTGTGAATAGTAGAATGATGTAGAAGTGTTTTTTGAGGTCTGTGCATAGCTAGTGTTCATGGTGCAAAAGCACTTAGACTAGTCACAATGGGAAGTATCATAGACTAGTATCATACATACTCCCTCCGTCCTCAAATAAGTGGACATCTAGCCTCAAACTTTGTCCATGAAAGAGTGTACTTCTATGTTCCCAATGCACTTTAAATTAGCAAAAGTTATTTCTCTCTCATCGCATGGAAATCAAACCCAATAATATTCAACACATGTTATCTTAATTTTGTACATGCACTTAGCCTATTGGAGATGAAATAATTAAAGAGGAGGGAGATGTTGGTTGCATCTTCCCAATGCAATTTCTCTCTCTTTTTACTAATTTACCTTGAAAATCCCGCACGTCCACTTATTTGTGGACGGAGGGAGTATGATACTAGTTTATGATACAACACCTACAATGCATAGTATCATGAATTAGTATCATAGTTCCATTCTATTTAATGTTTTGTAGAATCTCAATGCAAATATGTGTACATGATGTGTTTGCCACTAAAATTTCTAGTTTTACGTGCTATGATACCGTATCTACCTATGATACTAATTTCACCTCTCTCATCATTAATTGATGTGCCACATAAGATTTATACCTACATGACATGCATGATACTACTACTACCTATGATACTCCCATTGTGGCTAGTCTTAGTTGAAGCAAAACCGAGCCGTGGCCCGCCCAACCTAGAAAAATTAAGCCTATGTTATTTGTAAAATTCAGCGTAATATTAGCTCATTTTACTTTCTCTCAGCTTGTTGTCCCTCCAACCTTTCTTGTCAAGCTCCACCGCTATGCAAAAGGCTAAGAGCATCCACTATGTTGTCCACAAGACCTATCTACAAGGAAAAAGTAGTTGATAAGGTTGTAGTGGAGGTTATCCACAAGTAATATTTCCTTGGGCTCCATGATTCGTAGGAATAGGAAAAAACATATGATTAGTATGGCATGCCTAGTCGAATCCTGTAGGAAGATGAGTTCTCTTTGATTCAGCCAAAGGAATTATCAATGAGATATGACCTCATGTTTATTTTCTATAGGATTATTTCCTATAGGATATGTTCCCATGAATCAAACAACTAGCTGGTGTAGGAAAAAATCCCGTAGAATCAAACAACTAGCAATCAAAAATAATTTATCTCTCATTCCTCTGTCGTGCATGTGGGTACACCAATAGCATATACATGTTGGTCCCATCTTAATGCTAAGGTTCAGTTCATCATACATAGTGGGAAACTTCACAAGATAAATGGGACCCAAGTTATGGCGAAAGTTAATATTATTACTATATATATACACACATATATAGGTGATTCCCCGAGGGAATCCACTATGTTGTTCACAAGGAAAAAGTAGTCCATAAGGTTGTCTATTATAAATAATGGATGTGTTCCACAAGGAAAATTTCTTATGGGTGACCTACAAGCTTGTTGGTTGTCCACAAACAAAAGAAAATAATTTCTCTCTCCTTCCTCATACTATTAAGATGCTAAGGTTCACTTTCTCATACTATGTGGGTCCCATCTTAATGGTAAGGTTCACATCTCATACTATGTGGGTCCCATCTTAATTAATGTTAAGGTTCATATCTCATACTTCCAGTAAATCATGCATATTTCGATTTAGGGCTCCTTTGATTTAAAGGATAGGAAAAGCATAGGAATAGGAAAGGTATAGGATTTGAATGGCATGTCTACTTAAAACCTATAGGAAGATGAAGTTTGTTTGATTGTAGCAAAGGAATTTTTCCATGAGGTATGAGCTAATGTTTTTTTCCTATAGGAATTACACTACAAGATTCCTATAGGAATTTTTCCTATAGGATATGTTCCTATGAATCAAACAACATGTATAGGAATTTTTCCCATAGGAACCAAATCCTACACAATTCCTATGCAAATCCTTTGAATCAAAGGAGCCCTTATATTTTGGTGAAGTTTCATTCGATTTGAATTATAGGTTTGTGAGCAAATATATATTTAGTTTGAACTAGTGCTCGAGTACGTAAGAAGCTATTTAATCACAAGCTTCATAGATTTTAAAACAAGGCATCTACATATTACTGGATTTTTTCAAAATTTTCAGAATAGTTTTTTTAGCTTCGAAATAAGAGATAGTTTGGAACGTTGGATCTCAAATGGATGGTAGATGGTGGCACATAGTCACAATGTATCTTGGAAGCATCAAGTCACTGAAGCTCTGTCCGGTTTCCAAACCAAGCTAAGAAAGGCATTGAAAATGAAGTTCTGCTCTAAAACATCTCTCATTCCATTTTGGTGCTCGCGCAGTTGCATGCTGCCCACGTGTTAAGGTACGTGTCTCTGGCATGTAGAGAACTATGATTATTGGCGAAAAATATATCGAAATGGAAACTGTAAAAAAAACCTCTCTGGTCAACCTGATGTGACGAGACATCACTGCACCAAACGTCGTCGCAAATTTATAGATGGGTGGCGTGCTAGTATACCAACAGTCAAATCGGCGCCCAGTCGCAGCAGCAGCCTAGAGTACTACCTAGTTTTTGCCCCTTGCATGTCTATCATCTTCTTGTTCACCCTCCCAGAATCACGCGCACGCGCAGTATCTCGATCCCCACCACGCCGCATCGTTCCTTCCATAGCGCTCGCCCTCTCCTCCGAAATCCCCAAGCGCGGTTGCATCCGCCATCCACCTAAATCCATCTTCACGTGATGAATTATTCTAGGCTTTGCCGGGGCGGCGGGGAAGGCCACTGGGAGGCTCTCACCGGCGACAACACCGACCTCATCGCTGCGCATCTGGACGTTACCTACACCGTCCGACTTGCCGCATGTTCCAGGGAGCTCTACGACCGGATCAGCAAGGATGAAGGTAAGATGCACCATTGGGATGAACCCTGCCTGCTGATGCCTCCGCCTGCTTATTGGTTCGATGAACACTGGGATTGGGCGACAGCATCTCGTCTGCATGATACCGTGTACGACCTGGTGCCCCTCGACCATCCTCGCCGTTCTGTCGCCCTGCCGTTCATGCACGACAGAAAATGGCTTGGCGCGAACGGCGACTGGATCGCCGCCGCCGATCATCATGGGTACCAGTGGTGCCTCGTGAACGTCTACACCGAGCGACATATCCCCCTTCCATCCCTACCTGCTTCGAAGATCGATCATAGTAGTTTTTCATATCAACCTGCATACTCTTTTAACTGGGGTCCAGCAATTTATTTGTTGAAGATTGTAATCTGCCAAGTGCCCACAAAAGGTGGGAGGTACGCAGATTACAAGCTCATCGCCTTGTTCGACAAAACGATTTTCTACCTTGAAGGGGGTGGCGACTGGAGAATGCTGGAGGCCCTTACACCTGCACCTGATTATCCAAATTACTATGATGCCATTGAACTCGGTGGCCACGTTTTTGCGGTGGACGAAACTGACGGCTCCACGTACTTCTGGGACACCGCAAATGGTATTTTTCAGTCCTTATGTTGCATTGCATGATACACTGCCTTAACCAATGAAGTTATTAATGAACTACCTTGTTTATATTTTACCTTTCTTAAATGACTTAATGATCACACCCCTTTTGCTGAATATGAATGAACCGTTGCTTGCAATGAATTAGTAGTACTAATTAGCCACCAACAAACATAGTATGCTCAGTATGTGATTGCATTCCTGAATTAGTAACTCTACGCCAATGCAGAATATGGATGTAATTAACCAGTATCTCAAAAGATAACGTAGCACTATGAAGGCACCCTTTTTGATAACCTTTTACACCCATTGTTTCATATATAACTAATTGATTTTGCCTCCAAAAGGAGGACGAGAGACCCCCGCCATCTGCATCAGAGAGATGCATAAGGACTTTCATAAGTATATGACTTAACGATCACATCCTTTATCTGAATATGAATGAACCGTTGCTTGCAATGAATTAGTACTAGTCAGTCATCAGCAAACATAGTATACTCCGTATGTGAATGCATTCCTGAATTAGTAACTCTATGCAACTGCATAATATGGATGTAATTAACAAGTATCTCAAATGTTAACGTAGAAACAGAAAAATAGAAGAAAATCGTTTGTAATTACATGCGTAGCTTATATTTTCTAGAGATCGGGGAAAAAGCCTTGATTGGATGTACCTACATGCAGATCAAACAGTTCTTTGTTTATATCGGTGAACAATCTGCAAAATGGTATAATTAATTTTGTTTTTGATACATTATTTCTCCCATTTTCTTGAATAGATTTCAGTTTCCCACAATTATCTTTGATTAGTGATTGTGACGTCCCCTCATTCAAAATAACTCAGGTTATCTTTTTCCTAATTCAGTGTTATTTAAGTTTGAGTAAGTTTACGACTAATATCTACAACCTCATATATATATAAGATTTAGCACCTGCAGGCCTAACAAAGTTAGCTGCCTCTAGTCCCCTGTATAGTTCTTTCTTTTTGCTTTCTCTAGTCCCCTGTATTTCTTTCTTTTTGCTTTCTCAGTTTTTCGTAGCCTTGCTACAACCCTGTATGCTCTAATATATAATGATGCACGACTAGGCATGTGTTCGAGAAAAGAAAATCTAAATATCTTTTGTAATATATGAACCTATATTGATGTTTTAGATGTTGGTAGTATAATTTTCGATAAACTTGAACAGACTTAAATCAGTTTAACTTAGCACAACCATATGGCGTACCTTTTTTAGAACGCGAAAATGAGGTAAACAAATACCATGTGTACCCTTTACTATCAATAGTAGAGAAGAGATTATGAACCTTCAACTCTAAAATGCAAATTCTTCTACTGAATGGATAGCTGCATCTGATACCTATTTTGCAAATGTTACCAGACTTGGGGTTAGCTACAAAAAGGCATTTCTTTCTTGTCAAGCTTAATGCACTACCAACACAACCAAAAGTCCGAACTGATCGCAAGGGCGGCAATCCACTTATACAATTCAACACCCCCCTCACGTGTGATGGGAGACAAGTCAACACGTGGAAAGACTCAGAGGTATAGATTGCGAAAGCCAGGACTCGAACTCGAGACCCTGGCTCTGACACCATGTCAAGCTTCATCGACTAGCCAACGCAACCAAAAGTCTGAACTGATGGAAAGGTCTAGGCAATCCACTTATACAGTTAAACATTTCTTACCCTTCGGGTGGTCACAGGGAAGCTCTCTAATAGATCACTTAAGACAAAGGGAATTAACTACAACACAGGACTTAAACTTAAGATGATATATATTTGTCAAAATTTGAATGTATCTATATGCTTTCACTGTCTAGATACATCTGAATTTGGACAAATCTCAGACACTTTCGGTGGGACAGAGGTAGTATATAACTGTGTATACACTAACTAGTGTCTAGTTTTGGCGAAGTTAAGACTAGTTTCGTGGGATGGATGCAGTATAACTGATATATTGGACACTTGATTTGAACACATGAATGACCAATGTCCTTAGCTTACATAGTCGTATTTATACTGTGAGCATGAACGATGAACAATGCTGCTGTTTGAATATGGTTGCCAGTAACACCCTATTCGTCTCCATTTCTAATATTGCAGAAAACCTGATGCTCCCGTTTGTAATCCCGCCACCGGTGGTGGATGATCAGCAGTACGCGTGGTTCCTCGCTCCATCTGCTGATGGCAAGCGATTGATGATCATCCTTACAGTAAACAACATTGGGATTGCCAATGCTGAAGTACCTCCTGACATTCCCTATGCTGCTAATGGGCTTCAGCTACGGCAGTATCCTCCTGTTGCCACCTACGTCTTTGAGCAGGATCCCTTATCTACTGCACGTGCAGGAGACTCTCTTTGGAGGCAGGTTAACAGCCTCGGCGACCACTCTCTGTTCCTCGGACTCAATTACCCGATCATTGCCAACCTGAAGAAGCGTGAATCCAAAGCTCCTGATGGCACATTGGTTCCATTCATGAGGAAAAACTGCATCTACACAGCATACCGGAAGTTTCTTCATAATCAATACCCTAAAATTTTGCGCTGCAACCTCCAGCCAGATGAAGGTGAGACTGTGGGAGTTATCAGCCTTCCCAGAGATGGTTGGGGTAGTGTCCGACAAGCGGCTATGTGGTTTAAGCCTGCTTTAAACATTGCCCGTTCGGTGTTACCTTTAAAAAAACACTGACACACTTTTTTATTATGCTTGAAGTGTTGAGAAGTAGTACACTGTTTTTAGTACGTACTAGTTTGAATCAGTTTATTTGAACACTGCCCTGCTTTTGTATTTCGTGTTGCCTTCATATTATAACCCATGCATGGCTGTTTTAGGATTGAATTTATTTCAGCACTATAATTACAATGTGTGTACGTCCTTTATAATATAGCCACCTCTTGTTGATCATACTCATGAGAGGACCATTCCTATTTTTTCGCCGCTAAAGGGTAAAGTACATCCCTGGGGGCAGTGATTCTTGCTGCAGGCCACTAAACATGCATCAACTACGAGCAAGGAAGTAGATGAGCGACCTAGGTGACTGTGCGGACCCCACTTGTGGACCAAAGAAAAAACATGTCAATACGGAACAGATGTACATACGACAACTCCTATATGATATGTGTATGTACGATTGAGCATCTGGAGGTGTGCTGCCACCTGCTACCTCACACGAAGGGTTTGGATCTTGTGTTTCGTACATGGATCGGACTGAAATTGTCGTGTGCATAGCAAGGTTCATGTCAATAAGGCTGAGTTTGGCATCTAAGTCTAGGCAACAAATACTTTTGGGTTCCAACGGCCATCTACATGGTATTTGCTATTGGCCTACTTGCTCCGGCTGTCGAAGCCCAATAACTAGAAATGGGCCTTTCTGCTCATGCAATGTCGGCCCTTTTCTAAAGAACCACAGATCCTATGATTGGCAAAAAACAAAAACACGGAGATTCTACATAAAAGTTGTTTGTATTTATTTTGAATTATTGGGTTGCAATTTTTGAAACTGCTCATGGCCAATATGAAAATCCTTGATCGCTCCATACCCACATGGATCACGGTATTTTTAAAAATTCATAAAGTGGATTTGAAATTTAAAACATATCCTAATAATTCCATGATTTATATTCTATTAACTTGCAAGATCTTGGAGCGAAAGAGCTTGTATTAGTCTGCAAAAATAATACAGATAAACCTGTCATTAACAAGAAATGAAGGTTTATCGTCCAAAGAGGATGCCATGTGGGACCCATGAGCCAGCAGCGTCCTCAACATTTCAAATGCGGTAGGATATCCAAAAAAAAGAAGCAAGTATCCCGAAAATAGGGGTCAAAAATAAATCATAGAAAGGAAACATTTATAGTTCAGAGAGTCTGACATGTGGGACAGATCTGCCAGCAGCATCCTCATCATTTCAAAGTCGGCAGAGGATCAAAAGAAAAAAGGCAAATAGCTAGAAATTAGGGGTCAAAAGTAAATCCAACAAAGGAAACTTTTATTCTTCATAGAAGATGACATGTGGGACCGACCTGCCACATCGTCCTCATCGTTTCAAAGGCCGCAGGGGATCAAAAGAAAAAAGGCAAATATCCAGAAATTAGGGGTAAAAAATAAACTCAAAGGAAAGGTTTATTGTTCATAGAGGCTATGATTAACAATAAAAAAACAGGGACATTCTACGTACAAGTTGTTTTTAAAGTATTTCTTTTGTATTATTGGGGGTTGCAATTTTTGAAACCATACCCTGTGTGAAAAATCTTGATCACTCCATACCCTGCATGGATCACTGTATTTTGGAAAAAATATCAAAAAGTAGATTTTGAAATTTTAAAATTCTGAAAAGTTTTATGATTTATTCTATCAACTTGAAGATCTTAGAGCGATAGAGATTGTATTGAAGTCTGCAAAATAAAGATAAACCCGTTGTGAACCAGTGCAACGTTTTGAACCATATAGTATATCTGAGATATGACACATTTCGTCTACATGGAGGCTGACATATGGGACCCAAAGAAAAATCCAAGTAGCCAAGTAGCCAGAAATCAGGAGTCAACAAAATCCAAGAAAGGAAAATTTTATAGTTCAGAGAGGATGACATATGGGACCCAATTTGCGGCATCGGCCTCAAAGTTTCGAAGACGGCAGGGGATCCAAAGAAAAAGCCAAGTAGGCAGAAATTAGGGGGCCAAAAATAATCAAAGAAAGGAAACGTTTGTCGTTCAAAGAGTATGACATATGGGACCCATTTGCCAGCAGCGTCCTCGACTTTTCAAAGGCTGCAGGGGATCCAAAGAAAAAGCCAATTAGCCATAAACCAGGGGCCAAAAATAATTCAATAAAGGAAACGTTCATTGTACATTGAGGCTGACATATGGGACCCATTTGCAGCAGCATCCTCAACGTTAACAAGACGGCAGGGGATCCAGAGAAAAAGTCAATTTTCTAGAAATCACGAGTAAAAAAAATCCAAGAAAGGGAACATTAATCGTTCCGAGAGGATGACATCTGGGACCCATTTTACAGCAGCGTCCTCATTGTTTCTATGGCGACAGGGGATCGAAAAAAAGGCAAATTAGGGGACAAAAATAAATCCAACAAAGGAAAGGTTTATAGTTCACAGAGGCTGACATGTGGGTCCCATGAGCCAGCAGGGTCCTTAACATTTCAAAGGCGGCATGAGATCGAAAGAAAAAGGCAAGTGACAAAATATCAGGAGCCAAAGATAATCCAAGAAAAGAAACTTGATAGTACATAGAGGATGATATGCGGGTCCCATTTAGCAGCAGCGGTATCACCATTTGAGAGGCTACACGGGATCGAAAGAAAAAGGCAAGTGACCAAATATCAGGAGCCAAAAATAATTCAAGAAAAGAAACTTGATAGTACATAGAGGATGACATGCGGGTCCCATTTAGCAGCAGCGGTATCACCGTTTGAGAGGCGGCAGGGGATCGAAAGAAAAGGCAAGTGACCAAATATGAGGTGCCAAAAAAAACTCCAAGAAAAGAAAGTTGATTGCACATAGAGGATGACATGCGGGTCCCATTTAGCAGCAGCGGTCTCAACGTTTCCAAGGCGGCAAGGGATCAAAAGAAAAAGGAAGTAGCCAGAAATCAGGGGGTCAAAAAAATCCAAGAATAGAAAGAATTTTGGTTCATAGAGGATGACATGCGGGACCCATGAGTGCCAAAAATAATCCAAGAAAAGAAATTTTATTGTACATAGAGGATGACATGCGGGTCCCATTTTGCAGCAGCGGTCTCAATGTTTCCAAGGCGGCACAGGACCAAAAGAAAAATGAAGTAGCCAAAATCAGGGGGTGAAAAAATCCAAGAAAAGAAAGATTTCAATTGGGCTGCATCTGGACATCTGGGCCTTCAAACTATCCTTTGGGCCTTTTGACTCGTACAATTTCAGCCCACTCCAAAACAGGAAAGTTCAGATTTTCTAAAAAAACAGGAAAGTCCTATGCTTCGCAAAAACACAAAACAAGGAGATTCAACATATAAGTTTGTTTATGTAAAAATAAAGATTTAATTTATCCGTTTGAAATAGCTCGGAGCGAAATACACTGTTTATGTCTGCAAAATAGTCAAGATATCACATGTTTCTTGTACGGGGAGGCTGACATCGGGGACCCATGAGCCAGCAGCGTCGTCAACGTTTAAAGACGGCAGGGGATCGAAAGAAAAATAAACCAAAAATCAGTTGAAAAAAATTCCAAAAAAAGAAATATTTATCGTTCTGAGAGGATGACATGCGGGACCCATGAGGCAGTAGCATCCTCAACGTTTCCAAGGCGACACATGATTTAAAAAAAAGGCAAAATAGCCAGAAATTAGAGGTCAAAATAACTCCAAGAAAGGAAAGGTTTATTGTTCATAGAGGCTGACATGTTGGACCCATGAGCCAGCAGAATCCTCATTGTTTCAATGGCGGCAGGGATCAAAAGAAAAAGAAGTAGCCAGAAATTAGGGGTCAAAAATAACTCCAAGAAAGGAAACTTTTATTGTTCGTAGAGGATGACATGCGGGACCCATGAGCCAGCAGCTTACTCAACGTTTCAAAGGCGGCATGAGATCGAAAGAAAATGGCAAGTGACAAAATATCAGGAGCCAAAGATAATCCAAGAAAAGAAACTTGATAGTACATAGAGGATGACATGCGGGTCCCATTTAGCAGCAGCGGTCTCAACGTTTCAAATGCGGCTTGAGATCAAAAGAAAAGAAAGTTGATTGTACATAGAGGATGACATGCGGGTCCCATGAGTCAGCAGCTTACTCAATGTTTCCAAGGCGGCAGGGGATCAAAAGAAAAAGGAAATAGCCAAAAATCAGAGGGTGAAAAAATCCAAGAAAATAAACTTTATAGCACATAGAGGATGACATGCGGGTCCCATGAGCCAGCAGGTTCCTCAACGTTTCAAAGGCGGCATGAGATCGAAAGAAATAGGCAAGTGACCAAAAATCAGAGGGTGAAACATAATCCAAGAAAAGAAACTTTTATTGTACATAGAGGATGACATGCGGGTCCCATTTTGCAGCAGCTGTCCCAACGTTTCAAATGCGGCTTGAGATAAAAAGAAAAAGAAAGTAGCAGAAATTAGGGGTAAGAAAAACTCCAAGAAAGGAAAGCTTTATCGTTCATACAGGCTGACATGTGGGACCTATGAGCCAACAGAGTCCTCAACGTTTCAAAGGCGGCGGGGGATCAAAAGAAAGGAAATAGCCAAAAATCAGAGGTGAAAAAAAAACCAAGAAAATGAACTTTTATAGTACATAGAGGATGACATGCGGGTCCCATGAGCCAGCGAGGTTCCTCAACGTTTCAAACGTGGCATGAGATCGAAAGAAAAGGCAAGTGACCAAATATCGGAGCCAAAAATAATTCAAGAAAAGAAACTTGATAGTACATAGAGGATGACATGCGGGTCCCATTTAGCAGCAGCGGTATCACCGTTTGAGAGGCCGCAGGGGATCGAAAGAAAAAGGCAAGTGACCAAATATGAGGTGCCAAAAAAAATTCCAAGAAAAGAAAGTTGATTGCACATAGAGGATGACATGCGGGTCCGATTTAGCAGCAGCTCTCAACGTTTCCAAGGCGGCAAGGGATCAAAAGAAAAAAGGAAGTAGCCAGAAATCAGGGGTCAAAAAAAATCCAAGAATAGAAAGAATTTTGGTTCATAGAGGATGACATGCGGGACCCATGATTGCCAAAAATAATCCAAGAAAAGAAATTTTATTGTACATAGAGGATGACATGCGGGTCCCATTTTGCAGCAGCGGTCTCAACGTTTCCAAGGCGGCACAGGACCAAAAGAAAATGAAGTAAGAAATCAGGGGTGAAAAAAATCCAAGAAGAAAGATTTCAATTGGGCTGCATCTGGACATCTGGGCCTTCGAACTATCCTGCTGGGCCTTTTGACTCGTACAATTTCAGCCCACTCCAAAACAGGAAAGTTCGGAATTTTCTAAAAAAACAGGAAAGTCCTATGCTTCGTAAAACAAAAAACAAGGAGATTCAACATATAAGTTTGTTTATGTAAAGGTAAAGATTTATTTTATCCGTTTGAAATAGCTCAGAGCGCAATACACTGTTTATTGTCTGCAAAATAATCAAGATATCACATGTTTGTTGTACGGGAGGCTGACATCGGGGACCCATGAGCCAGCAGCGTCGTCAACGTTTTAAAGGCGGCAGGGGATGGAAAGAAAAAATAAACCAAAAATCTGGTGGTAAAAAATCCAAGAAAAGAAACATTTTCATTCTAAGAGGATGACATGCGGGACCCATGAGGCATCCTCAGCGTTTATTGTTCATAGAGGCTGACATGTGGGACCCGTGAGCCAGCAGCGTCCTCAACGTTTTAAAGGCTGCATGAGATCGAAAGAAAAAATAAGCCAAAAATCGTTTGGTAAACAAAATCCAAGAAAAGAAACATTTACCATTCTGAGAGGATGACATGCGGGACCCATGAGGCGGGCATCCTCAACGATTTCAAGGCGAGGATCAAAGAAAAAAAAAGGAAATATCCAGAAATTGATTAGGGGTTCAAAATAAATCCATCAAAGGAAACTTTTATTGTTCATAGAGGATGACATGTGGGACCGACCTGCCAACAGCGTCTCATCGTTCGAGAGGCGGGAGATCAAAAGAAAAAGGCAAATAGCCAGAAATTAGGGGTCAAAAATAACTCCAGAAAGAAAACTTTTATTGTCGTGAGGATGACATGCGGGACCCATGAGCCAGCAGCTTAGTCAACGTTTCAAAGGCGGCATGAGATTGAAAGAAAAGGCAAGTGACCAAACATCAGGTGCCAAAAAAATCCAAGAAAAGAAAGTTTTATTGTACATAGAGGATGACATGCGGGTCCCATGAGCCGCAGGTTCCTCAACGTTTCAAACGTGGCATGAGATCGAAAGAAAAAGGCAAGTGACCAAATATCAGGATCCAAAAATAATTCAAGAAAAGAAACTTGATTGTACATAGAGGTGACATGTGGGACCTATGAGCCAGAGAGTCCTCAACGTTTCAAAGGCGGGGGATCAAAAGAAAAAGGAAATAGCCAAAAATCAGAGGGTGAAAAAACCAAGAAAATGAACTTTTATAGTACATAGAGGATGACATGGGTCCCATGAGCCAGCAGGTTCCTCAACGTTTCAAACGTGGCATGAGATCGAAAGAAAAAGGCAAGTGACGAAATATCAGGAAAAATAATTCAAGAAAAGAAACTTGATTGTACATAGAGGCTGACATGTGGGACCTATGAGCCAGCAGAGTCCTCAACGTTTCAAAGCGACAGGGATCAAAGAAAAAGGAAATTGCAAAAATCAGTGCGTGAAAAAAACCAAGAAAATGAACTTTTATAGTACATAGAGGATGACATGCGGGTCCCATGAGCCAGCAGGTTCCTCAACGTTCAAACGTGGCATGAGATCGAAAGAAAAGGCAAGTGACCAAATATCAGGATCCAAAAATAATTCAAGAAAAGAAACTTGATTGTAAATAGAGGATGACATGCGGGTCCCATTTAGCAGCAGCGGTATCACCGTTTGAGAGGCTGCACGGGATCGAAAGAAAAAGGCAAGTGACCAAATATGAGGAGCCAAAAATAATTCAAGAAAAGAAAGTTTTATAGTACATAGAGGATGACATGCGGGTCCCATTTAGCAGCAGCGGTATCACCGTTTGAGAGGCTGGGATCGAAAGAAAAAGACAAGTGACCAAATATGAGGAGCCAAAAATAATTCAAGAAAAGAAAGTTTTATAGTACATAGAGGATAACATGCGGGTCCCATTTAGCGGCAGCGGTCTCAATGTTTCCAAGGCGGCAAGGGATCAAAAGAAAAAGGAAGTAGCCAGAAATCAGGGGGTCAAAAAATCAAAGAATAGAAAGAATTTTGGTTCATAGAGGATGACATGCGGGACCCATGATCTGCATCGTAAACGGCTCGATCGGAGAGCGTTGAACGAGATGGCGCGATCGAGAAAAAAAAACAATGCCAGAGAGGCTGCCATCTGGGCCCTACATCCCTCGGCGGTGCGGATTTGCGTTGACTCGGCCGGCGAACCCGAGACCGAGATGCACCACGTCCCGGGCCACCATACGCGACGTTTTGGCCGCTTTCGTCGGGCTAGGTGGCCTCAAAAAGGAAAATGTTTTGACATGCACAACGGAGAGACCAAAATTGTCGGCCATGGTACACCAGCAACCACGGCGCGACTTTAACTTCGTCGGCCATGGCAACTTTTCTTGTAGTGATAGATGATATTCAACTAGATCACAAAGCTCATGATCACATAAAGATCACATGGGAGAGAGAGATGAACCACATAGCTACCGGTACAGCCCTTAGCCTCGAGGGAGAACTACTCCCTCCTCATCATGGGAGACAGCAGCGGCGATGAAGATGGCGGTGATGTCGTTGGAGATGCCTTCCGGGGGCACTTCCCCGTCCGGCGGCGTGCGGAGGGACTCTGTCCCCCGGATCTTGGCTTCGCGATGGCGGCGCTCTGGAAGGTTTTCGTACCGTGGCTTATTCTCCAGAAGTTTTTAGGTCGGAAGGCTTTATAGGCGGAGAGTCGAGTCGGAGGGGGTGCGGGGCAGCCAGAAAACAGGGGCGCCCCCCCTTGGGCCGCCGCCACCATGTGTGGTGGCCCTCTCCTCTGGCCCCTCTCCGGTTGCAGGAAGCGTGGAATTATAAGATGGGCGTTGATTTCGTCCAATTCAGAGAATATTTCCTTACTAGGATTTCTGAAACCAAAAACAGCAGAAGAAAACAGGAACGGCACTTCGGCATCTCGTCAATAGGTTAGTTCCAGAAAATGCATAAATATGACATAAAGTGTGTATAAAACATGTAGGTATTGTCATAAAACTAGCATGGAACATAAGAAATTATAGATACGTTTGAGACGTATCAATGATGCAAGAGCTTAAACATGATCTACTTGAGAGCTCAAAACAATTGCCAAGTATCAAATTATTCAAGACAATATACCAATTACCAAATGAAGCATTTTCTGTTTCCAACCAAATAACAATCAATGCTGAGGCTTTCAGCTTTCGCCATAAACGTAAAAATAAAACGAGCTTTCGCCATGAATATTAAAGTAAAACGAAGAACACAAGTATTCAAATGAAAAAGCGGAGCGTGTCTCTCTCCCACATAAGCATGCTAGGATCCGATTTATTCAGAAAACTAATATAACAAAACGAAAATAAAATCACACGGACGCTCCAAGTAAAGCACATAAGATGTGACGGAATTAAAATATAGTTTCACTAGAGGTGACTGATAAGTTTGATGAAGAAGGGGATGCCTTGGGCATCCCCAAGCTAGACGCTCGAGTCTTCTTGAAATATGCAGGGATGAACCACGGGGCATCCCCAAGCTTAGACTTTTCACTCTTCTTGATCATATTATATCATCCTCTCTCTTGATCCTTGAAAACTTCCTTCACACCAAACTCAAAGCAATCTCATTAGAGGGTTAGTGCATAATCAAAAATTCACATGTTCAGCAAGGACACAATCATTCCCAATACTTCTGGACATTACCCAAGGCTACTGAAATTTAATGGAGCAAAGAAATCCACTCAAACACAGTAAAGAGGCAATGTGAAATAAAAGGCAGAATCTTCAAAACAGAACAGTCCGTAAGACGAATTTTTTCGAGGCACTTAACATGCTCAGATGAAAAGGCTCCTGTTGAATGAAAGTTGCGTACATATCTGAGGATTACTCATGAATTTTTTCAGGATTTTACGAGTTTTCTACAGAGAGAAAAGCTCAAATTCGTGACAGCTAAAAATCTGTTTCTGCGCAGAAATTCAAATCTAGTATCAACTTTCTATCAAAGACTTTACTTGGCACACCAATGCAAGAAAATAAAGATACAAAGGTATTGCTACAGAAGTAACAAGCACCTTGACTAAAAACAAAAAGAAAAGAAAAAATAACAGAAAATAAAAACGATGGGTTGTCTCCCATAAGCGCTTTTCTTTAACGCCTTTTAGCTAGGCATAGTGATTTTTATGATGCTCACATAAAGATGAGAGTTGAAAAGAGAGAATCAAGAAGCATATATAAAACATGTTTAAATCTAACACTCTTCCTATGCATAGGAGCCTTGTAAGAAAACAAGTCAATGAAGAACAAAGTGAGTAGCATAGGAAGACAAAACAAGTGTAACTTCAAAAATTTCAACACAAGGAGAGGAGACTTAATATTATTGTGATATATGAAATCGTGTCTCCCTCTCTCATAAGGACCAGTAGGTCTTAAAGTACCCAGCAAATAAAAGCAAATCAAGAGAAAGCTCAAAACATTCATCATAAAGAGAAGAAATTTAGTAACATGAAGATTTCTATACCCATACTTTCCTCTCTCAAAATAATTTTCAGTGGCATCATGAATAAACTCAACAATATAGCTATCACATAAAGCATTCTTATCATGATCCACATGCATAAAAGTATCATTACTCTCCACATAAGCATAATCAATTTTATTAGTAATAGTGGGAGTAAAACTATCACAACCATCATTGTAATCATCATAAATTGCAGGCATGGTATAATCATAATAAACTTTATCCTCCATAGTAGGTGGCACCAAAATACCACTATCATTATAATCATCATAAATGGGAGGCAAAGTATCATCAAAGAAAATTTTCTCCTCAATGCTTGGGGACTAAAAATATCACAACCAGCTTCCCCAAGCTTAGACTTTTCCATAGCATTAAAAATAATAGTGTTCAAAGAATTCATGCTAAAAACATTGCTACAACTATTTTGCAAAAAAAGTTCCATGGGTTTTTTAATTCTCTCTTCAAACACATCATGTCCTAATTCAAGATAAAGTTCATAAAGATCTCTAATTTTTTGTTGTTTTCCATTAAGCCTAAATAGTGAAAATAAAAACAAGAGATAAAAAGATAAAATTGCAGAATCTAAAGGAGATACCTTCGAGCACTCACACACCGGCAACAATGCTAGAAAATAGCTTAGTAGTCGGAGGATGTGAATACCTTTTACCTTACCTCCCCGGCAACGGCGCCAGAAAATAGCTTGATGTCTACGTGTGCTTCTATTCTTGTAGACAGTGTTGGGCCTCCAAGAGCAGAGGTTTGTAGAACAGCAGCAAGTTTCCTTTAAGTGAATCACCCAAGGTTTATCGAACTTAGGGAGGTAGAGGTCAAAGATATCCCTCTCAAGCAACCCTGCAATTAAGATACAAGAAGTCTCTTGTGTCCCCAACACACCTAATACACTTGTCAGATGTATAGGTGCACTAGTTCGGCGAAGAGATAGTGAAATACAAGTAATATGGATGATTATAAGTAGCAATTGCAATCTGAAATAAAAATGGCAGCAAGCGAACATGTAGCAGAACTTGTTGGAAACGGTGTTTCAATGCTTAGAAACAAGGCCTAGGGATCATACTTTCACTAGTGGACACTCTCAACAATGATCACATAATTGAATAAATAAATGCTACTCTCAAACACTCTCTTGTTGGATAACAAACACCATTCATTGTGTAGGGCTGCAAAAGCACACCTCAAGCCGGAGTAAACAAGCTCCACAACGTCATAAAGGAATCACACACGATGCGCACACTGTCACCATCACACCGTGGAGAGTGACTCCGGAGTTCATATTAAAGTAACATCTAGAGTGCATAATAGACAAGAGTAACATCTACATATTCAACTAGATTACAAAGCTCATGATCACATAAAGATCACACCATGGGAGAGATGAACCACATAGCTACCGGTAGAGACCTCAGCCTCGGGGAGAACTACTCCTCCTCATCATGGGAGTCACAGCGGCGATGAAGATGGCGGTGGTGTCAATGGAGATGACTCCGGGGCAATTCCCGTCCCAGGCGTCGTGCCGGAACAGGATTCTGTCCCCGAAACTTGTCGTCGATGGCGGCGGCGCTGCGAAACTCTTCGTGGAAATTGGTGGATTCTTTAGGGTTTCGCGTCGGGAAAATATAGGCGAAGAGGCGGCGTCGGTGGAGTCCCGGGGCCCACCTCACACAGCGGCGCGGCGAAGGTGGGGTCGCGTCCTCCTGAGGTGGCCAGCTCGTGGCCCCCTTCGTCTCTCCTTCGGACTCCGTGAAGCTTCGGAAAAATAGGGACGTGGCCTTTTGTTTCGCGTAATTCCGAGAATATTCGAAGAAGTAATTTTGGAACCAAAATAGCGAAAAGGAACACCGGCATCTTGTTAATAGGTTAGTCTGGAAAATGCATAAAAATGATATAAAGTGTATATAAAACATGTAGCAATTGGTATAATATAAGCATGGAACATCAGAAATTATAGATACGTTGGAGACGTATCAGCTTGCTCAGCTTGGGTGCGTTTGGTTGCCCGGGCCGAATTCCTGCATAACTGCGCCAGCGAGATGGGAGCACTTGCGCGTCGCGAACGGTCCATGGGCCACTTTTGGCGGGTCGTTTGGTAGGCTGTGCGGCCTTTTACGCGCCGGAGAAGGAAGCCACGCCCCATCATTTGGTTACATATGAGCCCTGTTCTAGCCTCACCATTTGTCCACATGGTGACCTTACCTCTCACCTCTTTGGCACGTCGACGATCGAAGCAGACACCACCATGGCACCGCCGTCACGCCATCAAAACCATCACCACGTTGCCGACCACGAATACGAAGAGCACCATGACACGCGGTCCGCCGGTCACAAGCATACACGTCGCCGACCACGAAGATGAACACCACCATGACATTGTCGGTCACGCCGATCAGAAGCATGCGCACATCGCCGACCACGTAGATGAAGACCACCATGACACCGTCGTTCACGCCGGCTAGAAGCATCACCACCTCGCCGACCACGAGGACGAAGACAACCATGACGCCGTCGGTGACGCCGGCCACAAGCATCACCATGTCGTCGACCACGAAGACGAGACCACCATGACACCGCTGGTCACTCCGGTCACAAGCATCACCACATCGCCGACCATGAAGACAAACACCACCATGACACCACCGTTCACGCCCATCATAAGCATAACCATGTCGCCGATGACGAAGCTGAATACCACCATGACACCGTCGGTCATGCCGGTCACAAGCATCACCACGTCGTGGACCACGAAGATGAACATCACCATGCCACCACCACCATGGATTATCATCTCTCACTTCTCACATATCATCACCACGTCGCCGTCATGAAGATGACGAGAAGTTGAGCAAAAGTAATGCAAACTATACTCACACATACGTACACATTACAGTATACTAGTGAGTCATTTATTTATCCGTCTATGTCCACCAAAACGAAAACCTTTCAACATGAAAATCATGCGGAATGGTGAGGTGAACCTACACCTCAAAGGAAATTTCAAACGGTTGAGCGTGTGCGACGAATTTGACAAAATTCGCTCAAAACTTCATACACGAAATTGACGATTTACGACTGAGGAAACTCGAAACTGATTGTGGGAATTGATTCCTATCATCAACACGCATCTTTTTTATGTACAGCTTATTTCGATTCGGACTATGTTTGTGTTGATTTGAGTAAAGGGTGCATGGAGTAGTGTAGGGAGAGTGAGCATAATCAGAGTAGCGCATGCGTTGCCATGAGTTGGAGAATGGACCTGTGCGTGGAGAAACTGTCATTCCGGCGTTATCGGAGCCAGCCCGACGCTGCTTTAAAACTGGTTTATACAAAACGCGGCTGGTCGACGTAAGCAGGCCGAAAATTAACTGCCGATGTAGGCAAGTGGCTCACAGGCAACCAAACAGGCCCTTGGGCTCCTAGGAGGCAGTGAAGGTTGTGTTGCAGGGTTTTAGATAAAACTGCTAAAATCAGACTTCAATATTTTTGGAAGCTCACCGAAGGACACCACAGAGCCTCCTTAAAATTGCGCCAACCGCTTAGAAAAGCGACGGTCAGTATTTATTCGAATATCTATGCTGAAACTCGGGATCATATTCCAGCCAACCAGAACAACGGCTGAAAACATCCAAAGATGATGAGACTCCGCATCGGCACCAGCTAAGCATTCGTCAGAGATCTCATCTTGGGCCTGCCCCGGCCCTGTCGGTGGCCATGTTCGGTCAGCTCAACCGAACAGGGGCCCCAAATTCCTGGGCCCCCAAATACCGGGCCAGTAACATATGCTCATGCGGCGCATGCCCAGCTAGGTGGTTTCGCTCGTTTTCATCAGGCCAGCGGCGCGACGTATTTTACTGTCGCCGTGAACGTTTTGCGTCGCGTAAAACACGCTAAAATGCCTGTTGTCCATGCTTGTCCGTCTGCGGTGGTTTCAGCGGCACGCATTTTTTACTTGTTTTCCTCTTCTCCATTTAAACATAGTTCCAAATATTATATATTAGAACATGATTTTACAAGCTAATACATAGTTTGGAACATGGTTTACACAAACTAATACATAGTTTGAACCATAGTTGACACAAATAACACATTTTAAAAAGAAACTAGTTGTGTTGATTTCCGTATTCGTGCCGCCTTAGAAAGAACTTCGATGCACACCTGGAAAATCAGTAGTAACGGTGCTGTTGGTTCTTTCGAGGAAGAACAACAGAAACCTTCACTACTGGCTTCGTCTGGCCCGTAGCCATATTCGCTGCAAAGAAAGAACACTCTAAGTTCTAACTATCGGTGTCGAGCCGGATTCGCCGGTGTGGTAGTGCCTGCGGCACGCTGTGTCGTCGAACACCTTGACGATCATCTCGCCATCACCCTCGTAGAGGAAGGTGAGCTGGCAGCCGGGCTCGAGCTCGAGGTCGCGGGCGAACTTGTCCCACCCCGTGTGCAGGTACATCTTGCCCTGCCCGTCGAACAAGACCTCCACGGTCCAGCGGCAGAAGCGTGGCCTGAAGCTAACATCGGCTTCAGCTTGCGCACGTCGACAGACTCGGCAAACTTGTCCGGGAGCCACTTGATGCGAGTGGATCGTCGTCGATGCGGAGGAGGAACTCGAAGCAGCGGTCCTCCTGCGAAGACGAGGAGGGCGCAGGCGACGGCGAGCGTGGGGCCGTAGCTGCTCCACCACGGCGGCCCCTGCCCCGTCCCCGGGGGCGCCCAGGGCCGCGGCCTCGACCGCCTCGCCGGCCACCAGGACCCGCCATGGACTTCCTCGCGGGCCTGGCTGCGTCGCAGGAAGAGCTAGGCGGCGCTACGGTGGAGCTTGTGGCGGCTAGGGTTTGCTTGGAGGAGTGGATGAGGAAGAAGAACGCGCGCCCTCTTTATATAGGCCGGAGGCAGGCGACGGCCGCGGGACGCGTGGCGTCGCCATTAACTTTCGTTAGCGGAGGAATTGGGGTGGCGCTCGCGGTGAGCATCTGATGACGTGGCGTGAGCTGAAACCAGCATAGCCAGCGCCCGATGTTGCTTTGAGAACACACGGCGACCACGGGTCGCTGCCGAGCGACGACGAAACATCCAAATGACGTGCGGTGCCTAACGCGTGCGCGTCGCGTCCGCGAGAGACGCATCCGGTAGCATATTTAGACCAGGTTTGCGTCGCCGCGGACGTCAGATCACTTTTTGTCGTCGTGAAGGTGAGTAGGACGCATTTTCGGCGCGGTTGTGTGATGGCTCAGTGTCCGTTTGCCTTGAGATGGCCTCATGCTCCGGAGACGGATCGATAGCAACTTCGAATTGATTGAGGCTCGCCTTCTGCTTCCACAAGTTTCCCGCACAGGCAGTTTTCTAGCAGAGTCGCATCGCGCCGCACCGGCCGTCGCGGTCTTCTTTATGTGTCTTGATTTCTTTCATGCTCCTTGCCGGCAGATCGATCTAGGGGCCATGCACAGCGAGCAGTTGCAGCAGATCAACGTCGATCGAGCCCTGCTTTGCGGTTCCTTATCAAGTTCACGCGGCCACGCCACACAGGCCATTTTGTGAGCACGGGTGTATGTGAGCACAGCTTTTTGAAGTGGGTTTGTGATGCTCCAACGTGTTTTAATCAAGCTTGAAAATGATTGCAAAAGATGATATAAACGTCTATTGCCAAACGCTGTGCGCAGACGTCGAGTTTAGATTCACGAAAAAGCATTTATTTCGCCGGCCAAAAAATTGAAATTTTACGAGGGCTATATAGCGATGAAACATGTAGCGTATTTTGTCTTTTGGGTCTGAAACTTAAAAAGTGGTTTCTCCGCAACTTTCTATGCACACGTGGAACATGCATACGTACCCCGATATATTTATTTCAAAAAATTCATTGAAAATGCATTTCCAACATGGGTTCACGCACCCATGTTCAGCGGGAGCTTTTCCGTACATACACACTATAGTACCAGACTAACACATTGCCCACAGAGTGGGTCGATCAAGTCGAGTAGTCATGCAAATTTTGTTCAAATTATTTTCTTGGTTTATTAATTTGTGGAATAGGAGAAATCATCGAGAGAAAGGAAAAAAAACCGAGATTAGAAACGACGGCGCAGTTTCGGAAAATTGCTGTAGACAATTTATCTAGTATAATTTTTTTGGTAGAACATGAGGTTTATTTATTACTTTAATGCTATATCTCTACTGTTAAGTGCAATCCGTGTGTTCGTACGTGTGCGGCGCACCGTGGGCGACCTCGCTACCCGAACGGGCCAGCGGGCCAGGCCTAAAGAAATCTGCCGAACGGATCTTTACGCACTCACCTGGTTTCGCGGCGTCGCGGGTTGGCAGCCCGGGAGGTCGTCGCGTCCCTGCTGGAGTTCTGTCCGCCCTTTCGTGAGGAGGCGTGCGGCCGTGCGGGATGAGGGGGCGAGGTCAGATGAGAGGGAGGCAGAGTGGCGGGTTCGCGCGGGATGAAGCGTGGTGGCGGGATGGCGGGTAGTCTTTGGCGTATTGTCGAGCGGTGCAGGCAGTCGCGTGGACAGAGAGATATGGAGGCAGGTGTGGACAATGAAAGAAGCACCGCACCAGCCGTTCTAGTGCTGATCAGGCAGTCCTAGAGCTACCCGATGACATGTAAAATTGGAGGACATGGAAACCATCGCATCCACCTTCCATCGTTGGAGGAAGACGTGGAATCCGCCGATTAGGCCACCCGAACAGCGACGCGGCCCAAGACCAAGGTAAAGTTGGCAGCAGAGCAGCGGCCATCATGGGACGTTGATAGGGCACGCTGCTGCTGCTGATTCTCGCGAGCAAGGTGATGTACGCGTTCTGCAGCCACCAGTACAACTTCCTCTTCCGGATGCTAGGGATGCAGATCAGGGGAGCGCTCTCCTGAATATGCGCACTAAGAGTCCTCTCCCCTGCCATCCTCCATCCTACCAACCTTAGTTGGCTCCACGACAGTCGACCGGAAAATACGACGGGATAGCGCCGCCGGCTGCGTCTTCAGCATGGAGGAGGATTGGCCTGAGGAAACCTTAACTTTGTTGTATTGTGATCCAAATTTATATACTAAAGGGAGGCTAACTTCTGACGAGCGGAGCGAGGCCTGTCGTCGGATGCTTGGGCCGAAGCGTAGGCACATTACTATATATACATCTTTTGTAAACCGCCAGTAAGTTTGCTCCGGATTATGAATAACTTTACGGCGTTTGTAAACACCTCCCGATATAGTGAAGTTTTGCTGGCTGGCGCCCATAGTTTTTACATCGTGTCGGAAGGGTTTTCCACGTTAAATCTTGTGTCCCCTGCGTGTGTTCTTGTTTCGTTCTTCGTTATTTGCTTGTCGCTTTTATAACAAGTGGTATCAGAGCCCGTGTTTCAATCTAGGGTTTTGCGACATGTCTTCCTTGAAGTTCGATCTACCGCAGCTGGATTATACCACGAGATTTTCTCTGTGGCAAGTGAAGATGAGGGCGATCCTTACCCAATCTTCTGATCCAGATGCCTGTTATGCCATACATCGCAATCCTAGGAATATTGTTGTTGCGAGACATAACAGTTGAATATCATAAGTCATCATTCATTACATATCATAGTCGTCTTACAAATAGATCACATGATCCAATATTACAATAATAGTTGAACTATTGTTTCAACACACATCACAAATACATAGCGGAAGCGTAGATAGAAGGGGACTCTATAGTCCACAGGCCAACGCTTGACGTCAGGAGTAGTCCTAGTTGTCGTAGACGTCCTGCTGTCCATCATCTTCATACTGCTGCGCCTCTTCATAGTCTGCTGGCCATTTGAATAGCCAGGGACACAGCCGTGAGTACTTTATGTACTCGCAAACTAATACTAGTGTAAGTGCTAACATTTCTAGTAAAAAGGGGTGCTAAGCTCTAGTCTCTTTTGCATAAAGCCAATTTTTGTTCACAAGTATTTACTAAAGACTTATTCATGTGCTAACTAACTCAAGTGGGAACATTAGTATTCCCACAACTCAGTTGTGTTTTCAAGTCAAAGTCACCATTTCAAGTTCAAATCACAAGTCACCCTTCACCTGTCACATTTTTTGAAAATGGTCTGATGACGGAACAGTATGGCCTTTCCAACCGTCCATAACCGTGGACGCGGCTATTCGAATAGTTCTACACTCTGCAGAGGTTGCACACTTGCGCCACAACATTTGATTTCATCCGTCGGAATATCCCGAATCATCGTAACTCAGTATGCGGATCATCAACCATAACCTTTCACTTACATATCCTAGTATAGGCACCTCTCCCCATGAGCTTGGCCTCCCAGTGAAGACCAACTGTCAGCCTGGGAACTGCACGGGGCTTGGGCCGGACATTCACCTCGTTTCACGTCATTTCTCATCATTTCTTTTGTTGTGAGGCAGCTTTTGGCATAACCCCGATGACGCTTGTTTAGAGGGAACATACTAAAATACATAAACTTCTAGTTAAGCCCTACCCATAATCGGGTATTGTGGGGTACTTGTAAATTGGAATGGTATCGCATCAAGACAACCATCAGTTTTTATAAAGTTCACCATGTCATTCACCGAGTCATATTCACCTTCAAAATCTTTCAATAGAATGAATCATCATTCAAGGTTTTCAAAGTCATTTTATTTCACTGTTCCCATCTAGAGTAGTCAATTTTAATTTAGCACTAGCATCTAAGTATGAGGGGGGCTAAGTAATTTGCTTTGCTTCTAGGCTAACATTGATACTCTTGTACTAATCCAATACTAACCCAGTGAATCATGAATCAAAAAAGTACTTTGATAAAACAAAAGTAAGTAAAGCTGGTAAAGTAAAACTGGGAAATAGGATCATGAACATAAAGTAAATGGGTAATGCCTTGCTCATGGTGAGCTTGCACTTTGCAAGAGTATTATCTTGCCTTGGTTGGTGTATGGATCAAAATGTTCCTCCTTCTTCTCCGTAGATGTTCTCGTCGTCTCCTTCGTAGCCTTCGGTACTAGCGTCTATAAACGAATACGAGGATACAATCACCACACAAAACTTGCATGCTAGACTAAACACACCAAAGATTCACACAAGCCTATGCTAGCATCACATCTCATTAGCATGGTGATTTACTTTGTTTTATTTTAAAGAAAAATAATTTCCTCTCATTATAATTTGTAAATGATAGTTTCCATTTAGTTTTTGAGGAATAATTTCCTCTCATTGAATCTTCTTAAGATTTAACTTCCTCAAACAATCATACATGAATCCATGTTGACCTAAGTCAACCATTCATCATCATCATTTGAGAAAATAATTTAAATGAGGTATAATACCTCATACAATTTAATAATGCCTATTATGATTTAAAATCTCCAAGTATTTCATGTGAGGGTATTTGACCAGGGGTTCAAACTTCATATGAAAGTACTTGGGACAAGATTTAAATGAAGTGAAACACCTCATATAATTTACACAAATTAAACTAGCATCACACATTACTATTAAGTGGGTAGATGTGTTTTTTCTTATTTAAGAAAAATAATTTCCTCTCATACTAATTAAGGTGTTACTTTTAATTACTTAAATAATTTCCTCTCATTATCTTATTAAGATTTAATTTCTCTCATGAATAATATATGACCTAGGTTGACTAAGTCAACCTCTTCATACTCATCATTTAAGAAAATGATTTAAATGAGGTGAAGCACCTCATACAATTTAATCCTAATATGGTAAAGATTTAATATCATCAAACAATTCATATGAGACCTAAATGACCAGAGTCTCTACCTCATTTTGAATTGTTCATGACAAGATTTAAATGAGAGAAACACTCCCATATGATTTATTAATAGTTTTGGACAATATCTTTGACTAGAAATAGCCCTATAGTCCTTTAATTAACCCAGGCATGATCATACAAAGAGCTTGATGGCGTGTAATACACACGTTCGTTGGGAACCCCAAAAGAGGAAGGTATGATGCGCCCAGTAGCAAGAGTTTTCCCTCAGGAAGAAACCAAGGTTTATCGAACCGGTGGGAGCCAAGAAGCACGTTGAAGGTTGATGGCGGTGGGATGTAGTGCGGCGCAATACAGGGATTCCGGCGCCAACGTGGAACCTGCACAACACAACCAAAGTACTTTGCTCCAACGAAACAGTGAGGTTGTCAATCTCACCGGCTTGCTATAACAAAGGATTAGATGTATAGTGTGGATGATGATTGTTTGCAGAAAACAGTAGAACAAGTATTGCGGTAGATTGTATGCTATGTAAAGAATAGGACCGGGGTCCACGGTTCACTAGAGGTGTCTCTCCCATAAGATAAATAGCATGTTGGGTGAACAAATTACGGTTGGGCAATTGACAAATAGAGAGGAGGGCATGACCATGCACATACATGATATGATGAGTATAGTGAGATTTAATTGGGCATTACGACAAAGTACATAGACCGCTATCAGCATGCATCTATGCCTAAAAAGTCCACCTTCAGGTTATCATCCGAACCCCTTCCAGTATTAAGTTGCAAACAACAGACAATTGCATTACAGTAATTTGACCGAGTCGGAGGTGGGCCGCGATCAAGATGGATTTGAAGAACATACATAGAAGGAATACGTGAATCGGCCTTTTATACCAAGTTGGGCTAAGCTGCCCGTGTATCTGTAACATATTAGATCGCATCTTAGTTTAGAAGATAGAGTTTTACCCGTGCACGGTTAGTGCACGCCCACAGAAAAGTCCCTGGACTATAAATATGTATCTAGGGTTTATGGAATAAACAACAACCAACGGTTCAACCACAAACAAATCTCGGCGCATCGCCAACTCCTTCGTCTCGAGGGTTTCTACCGGTAAGCACCATGCTGCCTAGATCGCATCTTGCGATCTAGGCAGCGTAATGCCTATCACGTTGTTCATGCGTTGCTCGTACTGAAGCCTTTTTGATGGCGAGCAACGTAGCTATCTTAGACATGTTAGGGTTAGCATTGTTCTTCGTATAATATGCTATCGTAGTGCAACCCTCGCATGTCTAGCCGCCCTTACACCTATCTTAGGTGTAGGGGCGGCACCCCGCTTGATCATGGTTTAGTAGATTCGATCCGTTACGGTTGCTCCTTGATTCTTCAAGGATTAGTTTAATATCTGCAATAGTTAGGCCTTACAAAGGGTTGGGGGATCGGCGGCGTGTAGGGTGTAGTTTGCTGCCCCTAGACAGGACGTTCCGAGGATCAACCTCGTGTTGGTTTTTAGGCCCCGTCTAGGATCGGCTTACGATCACCGTGCGCGAGCGCGAGGCCCAATCATTGAGAGTAGGATGATCCGATTGTACGGTGAAAACCCTAAATCGTCGTAGATCATATTAGCTTTATCAAGCAGGACCACCATATATTCGGACACCTTGTACCGGATCATGGGTGGATCGGCTCTTTGAGCCGATTCACGGGGCAACCTGAGAGCCGATCAGGCTCGTATTTAATGTTTACGTGTGTGCCATGCAGGAAACTAAGCGAGGCATCATCCACACCTTCGACCGGTATAGGTCAGGTGGCCATGCTACATCAACATCGGACGTGCGACCAGGAGGCTTTGCGGGCCGTCGCTCAGAGGGACTGGGGCCAGCCGCAGCCCTAGTTGTTCCCGGCTCTACGGTGTTGCCCGTCGCTGCCCGCCGGTGGGTTTCTGACGCCAACACATTCTGGCACGCCCGGTGGGACAATCTTCGACATCCACCGCATCGCCATCTACATCTGAGATGGCGGAAGACACTCCGGTCAAGTCGCGGGGACCGACGCGAGCAAGAAGAAGCATGACGAGATCAAGGCGGTTGAAGCCGAACTCATCGGCTCTTTTCCACGAGAACCCGCTCCCCGTGGCGTCGGGTGGAAGGGTTCTCACCTGAAGGTGCACTCGATGGGATAGACCTCTCTGCCCCGTCGGAAGAACGCACCAGGTCGCTGAACGTCAGGAGATCAACTACATGGTGGCTCATTCGCTGCATCTCTGAGAGCCTGGTGAACACCTTGGAGCGTGTCGCTGCGCGCGTGGATCCCGAGGAAACCATGAGCCCACCTTAGGTATTCTCCGTCAGGACAGCTCGCAGGCTTTCAGGAGAGATGCTGCTCCAGTCACATCCACCTCGTAGCTGCATGGGCAGCACCGGGAGTCTGCAGAACCCATTGATGCGCGTGGTTGACGTATTGTCTTTTCGTTCGACACGCGTCAGGTTGGGAACCCCAAAGAGGAAGGTGTGATCTTACAATGGCAAGTTTCCCACAAATCAGAAACCAAAATTTTAATCGGACCGGTAGGAGTCAAAGCCGTTGAAGGTTGATGGCGCGGCCGAGATGTAGTGCGGCGCAACACCGGGGATTCCGGCGCCACCTGCACAACACAATTAAAGTACTTTGCCCCAACGAAGCAGTGAGGTTGTCAATCTCACGGCTTGCTGTAACAAAGGATGAACCGTATTGTGTGAGATGATTGTTTGCGAGAAAACAGTAAAACAAGTATTACGGTAGATTGTATTTCGATGAAAGTGGACAAGGGTCACGAGTTCACTAGAGAGTGTCTCTCCCATAAGGCGAACAACTTGTTGGGTGAACAAATTGATTGGGCAATTGACAAATAAAGAGAGCATGACAATGCACATACATATCATGATGAGTATAGTGAGATTTAATTGGGCATTACGACAAAGTACACATAGCGCCATCCAGCGCATCTATGCCTAAAGTCCACCTTGGTTATCATCCGAACCCTCGATGTTAGTTGCAAGCAACGAGACAATTGCATTAAGTATGAGTGCGTAATGTAATCAACAACAACATCCTTAGACATAGCATCAATGTTTTATCCCTGGTAGCAAGGCAACAACACAACACAACCTTAGAACTTTATGTCACTGTCCCAGGTGTCAATGCGGGCACCAGACCCTTCTCGAGGCATAAGTACTCCCTCTTGGGTTACAAGCATCTACTTGGCCGGAGAGCATCTACATAACGGAGAGTATGCAAGATCATAAACAACACATAAGCATAACTTTGATAATCAACATAACAGTATTCCTTATTCATCGGATCCCAACAAACGCAACATATAGAATTACGGATAGATGATCTTGATCATGATAGGCAGCTCACAAGATCCAGCAATGATAGCACAATGGGGAAGACAACCATCTAGCTACTGCTATGGACCCATAGTCCAGGGGTAGACTACTCATCACACCGGAGGCGACCATGGCGGCGTGGAGAGTCCTCCGGGGGATGATTCCCCTCTCCCAGAGCGGGTGCGGACTGATCTCCTGGATCCCCCGAGATGGGATCGGCGGCGACGGCGTCTCTGGAAGGTTTTTCGTGTCGTGGCTCTCGTACTGGGGGTTTCGTCACGGAGGCTTTAAGTAGGCGGAAGGGCAAGTCAAGAGGCGGCACGGGGGGCCCAGACCATAGGCCGGCGCGGCCAGGGGTGGGGCCGCGCCGCCCTAGGGTTTGGCCACCCCGTGGCCCCTCTTCGTTTCATCTTCGGACTTCTGGAAGCTTCGTGGAAATAGGCCCTGGGCTTTGATTTCGTCCAATTCAAGAATATTTCCTTACTAGGATTTATGAAACCAAAAAAAACAGCAACCGGCACTTCGGCATCTTGTTAATAGGTTAGTTCCAGAAAATGCACGAATATGACATAAAGTGTGCATAAAACATGTAGATAACATCAATAATGTGGCATGGAACATAAGAAATTATAGATACGTCGGAGACGTATCAGCATCCCCAAGCTTAGGTTCTGCTCGTCCCGAGCAGGTAAAACGATAACACAGATAATTTCCGGAGTGACATGCCATCATAATCTTGATCATACTATTTGTAAAGCATATGTAGTGAATGCGATCAAAACAATGTGTATGACATGAGTAAACAAGTGAATCTTAAAGCAAAGACTTTTCATAGGAATAGCACTTTAGAGACAAGCATCAATAGTCACTTGCATAAGAGTTAACTCATAAAGCAATAATTCAAAGAGTAAAGGTATTGAAGCAACACAAAAGGAAGATTAAGTTTCGGCGGTTGCTTTCAACTTGTAACATGTATATCTCATGGATATTGTCAACATAGAGTAATATAATAAGTGCAATAAGCAAGTATGTAGGAATCAATGAACACAAGTGTTTGCTTCTTGAGGTGGATAGAAATAGGTGAACTGACTCAACATTGAAAGTAAAAGAATGGTCCTCATAGAGGAAAAGCATCGATTGCTATATTTGTGCTGGGCTTTGATTTTGAAAACATGAAACAATTTTGTCAACGGTAGTAATAAAGCATATGCATCATGTAAATTATATCTTATAAGTTGCAAGCCTCATGCATAGTGTACCAATAGTGCCCGCACCTTGTCCTAATTAGCTTGGACTACCTGGATTATCACTGCAATACATATGCTTTAACCAAGTTTCACAAAGGGGTACCTCTATGCCGCCTGTCTAAGGAGAAAACTCGCATTTGGATTTCTCGCTTTTGATTATTCTCAACTTAGACATCCATACGGGGACAACATAGACAACAGATAATGGACTCCTCTTTTAATGCTTTAAGCATTTGACAACAATTAATTCTTTTCTCATTAGAGATTTGAGGATGTTTGTCCAAAACCGAAACTTCCACCATGGATCATGGCTTTAGTTAGCGGCCCAATGTTCTTCTCAAACAATATGCAGCTCAAACCATTCAACTCAGTGTAGATCGCCCTTACTTCAGACAAGAAACATGCATAGCAACTCACATGAAATTCAACAATGAGTTGATGGCGTTCCCCAGTAAACATGGTTATCGCACAACAAGCAACTTCATAAGAGATAAAGTGCATAATTACATATTCAATACCACAATAGTTTTTAAGCTATTTGTCCCATGAGCTATATATTGCAAAGGTGAATGATGGAATTTTAAAAGGTAGCACTCAAGCAATTTACTTTGGAATGGCGGAAAAAATACCATGTAGTATAGGTAGGTATGGTGGACACAAATGGCATAGTGGTTGGCTCAGGTATTTTGGATGCATGAGAAGTATTCCCTCTCGATACAAGGTTTAGGCTAGCAAGGCTTATTTGAAACAAACACAAGGATGAACAGGTGCAGCAAAACTCACATAAAAGACATATTGAAAACATTATAAGACTCTACACCGTCTTCCTTGTTGTTCAAACTCAATACTTGAAATTATCTAGACCTTAGAGAAACCAAATATGCAAACCAAATTTTAGCATGCTCTATGTATTTCTTCATTAATGGGTGCAAAGCATATGATGCAGGAGCTTAACATGAACACAACAATTGCCAAGTATCACATTACCCAAGACATTTATAGCAATTACTACATGTATCATTTTCCAATTCCAACCATATAACAATTTAACGAAGGAGAAACCGCCATGAATACTATGAGTAGAAACCAAGGACATACTTGTCCATATGCTACAACGGAGCGTGTATCTCTCCCATAAAGTGAATGCTAGGATCCATTTTATTCAAACAAAACAAGAAACAAAAACAAACCGCGCTCAAGAAAAAAAAAAGCACATAAAGATGTGGAAGTGGAATAAAATATAGTTTGGGGAGGAACTGATAATGTTGTCGATGAAGGAGGGGATGCCTTGGGCATCCCAAGCTTAAACATGAGTCTTCTTGATATATGCGGGGGTGAACCACCGGGTGCATCCCCAAGCTTAGAGGCTTTCACTCTCCTTAATCATGTTGCATCATACTCCTCTCTTGATCATGAAAACTTCCTCCACACCAAACTCGA
>JAUUTY010000186.1:0-43332 GCA_030979885.1 Lolium multiflorum
CTTCCTTTATATTCTTTCCATAACATCCCTGCCATAGTCTCATGATCATTGATTTCATTCCCCTCCTCATCTATCAACATAGCAATTGTGTTCCTCCTATATCTTTCAGTTGCCATGGCATGAAAGAACTTGGTATTATCTTCCCCTTGCTTGATCCATCTGATAGTGCATCTTTTCCTCCAATAATTGCATTCTGCCAAAAGCAATTCATCCAAATGAAGCTTGACAATATTCCTGAAGTTAAATTCCACTCTGAATAGTGGTCTCCTTTCTTCCAAGGTATCCAAGGCCAAGATCACTTCATTACATTTTGTTATCAAAGCTTTTAATTTGGCCAAGCTGACATGCCATTTCTTCAGTTCATATCTTAGCCTTTTCATCTTATCCGCCACTATAGCTGAACTATAAGCTTTACTAGAATTCTTTTCCCAGGAATTAGAGACACACTCCAAAAACCCTGGCATACTAACCCAATAATTATCAAATCTGAAAATCTTAGCCTTGGGTATATTTGTATCAATATTAACAATGCATGGTACATGATCAGATCCATTTTTGGCTAATGGAATAACCAAAGTGTTAGGGAAAGTAGAGATCCAATTTGCACTAGTAAGAAACCAATCCAACTGCTCAAGAAGAGGATCTTGCTGCATATTTGACCAAGTGTATGCTCTCCCTTTAATTGGAATTTCTAGTAGCCCCAACTGCCCAATGATTTCATTAAACAGAAACATGTCATTGATGTCCCCCCCTGGTTTATTTCTATTATCTTGTGAGCGCATAAAATTGAAATCACCAAGAAATAACCAATTTTCTTCAGAAGGGATTTGCAGATTGTATAACCAAGATACAAAATTATCTCTCTCCACTCCATGACAAGGCCCATATACACACACCAGTGTCCAAGCTTCATTATTATGCATGGAGGTGAATTTAATTATTATGCCATATTTTTCAGTTTGAACTAGAACTCCTGAGAAAATAGCTGAATTCCAGAGCACCAAAATCCCTCCTGATGCACCTACTGAAGGGGCATAGGCAAAGCAATCAAACCTCTTGGGACAAAATTTTCGAATAGTTCGCCAATCAAAGCTCTCACACTTTGTTTCTTGCAAACAAATTATATCACATTCTCCTTCTTCAATTTTTGATCTTACTTGTCTTTGTCTATTATCAGCATTAAGGCCTCGAACATTCCAACAAAGAATTCGCCACTTTCTCTTATGGAATGTACTCATAATTAAACATCATAAAATAAGTAACAGATAAAAACTGACATGCAATGTCAGTCAAAAGCAACAGCCAGCACATAAACCAAGTTCCATCAGAAGTATCACCCACTCCACCCATGACTGACCACCCAGCCATGAGAACACAAAAAGGTAGACAAAAGCTTGCCAGTGCCAGTATGATAATACCACACATCACCCCAGACATAAACTCACACATATCCTGATACTGATTCACACCCCAGAAGACCCTAAAAGCTCTCACATAATTTATTCATTGTTCTTAGCAGATTTCTCTCCTTTCTTGGACTCAGCTTCAAGCTGCTCCTGCGTTAACTTGCTCGGTGCAATTCCCAAGGATAAACCCACTCTCTGCAGAACATGCACATGAGTTACAGGGTATGTATCTTCTGGAACTTCTGTGTCTTCATTATCTTGGCAGCTGTCCCTTCCTCCTCCTCTACCTGCCGTATAAATAATTTAGCCTCAGATTTCTTTCTTATTCTAGGCTGAACAAAGTAACACCGGCTTGGGCTTATATCCCTCTTTCAGATAGCTTCGGTGAACCTCCTTTCCACGTATTGCACAAGCTGTGTCATAGGCTTACTCCTTGCACCCCTCCTCTTATTCATGACAGTGGGAGTGGCAGTCACAGCAATGCCCTCCTCTGAATCCCTCTGCATCTCTCCAGCAAGACTATGCTTATGTTCTTCCTTCCATGGCAGCACTCCCACTCCACCTTTGACTTTCACCAGCTTCTTGCCATGAACTCCAGACAGCACCCAGCTAGAAGGCAGCCTATTCAAATCTAGCACCACAAATTTTGATTCCTTGCTGTGCAAATATGAATTGTGCAAAAAAATAAAGAGAAGGCATCATGAGATCGCAAAAACGTACCCAACATATCTGAGGGATAACTGGCCCAAATCTGGTGACCACCATACCAAGATTAATCACCTGATTTTGATGCTGAAAGTGTGGCAACACATCCTGCATATTCACTGACGATCCTGAATCATCAGACATTGACAACACCATTGACTCAGGCACTTCTTCCACCTCTTCCACCTCCTGCTCTTGCTGTGGGTCCGCATTGTCCTGTTGCCCCGCCTGTTGATTATCATTGTTATCTTGAACAGCATCCCACCCAACTTCAGGGAATTGGGGGTTGACGAAGAGGTTATTATTTGGCAACATCTCCCCAGGGAAAGGGTGAGGATTTCCATCCATGGGCATTTGATCCTCATCAGTCGGCAAGACATCCGCAAAATCCGCAGTCAAGATGTAAACCGGCGCTGTCCAAGATTCCCGAACGCCACCCACAGTACCAAATTTACCAAAAACCACATCACGTGGAACCAACTGAGGGGAGGGAAAGGAAGCATAAACCAATACCCTATCCAAGACAGGATCATTGTTGTTCCAAGAGTGATACTGACCAAAGGTAGCAACAGCCTGTGCAATATCAAAGTCATTGCGATAATCTGGGTGCACACCTAGCAACATCAACCATCCACGACGAAACCCCAAAGACGATGGTTCCTGGGGCGCTCCCCTACATGCAAGAACCTAAGACCGCCGTTTCGCAATCGATATTGTCCATGTTGAACCAACGCATTCACTCTAATTCTGGGTCCGTTTAATTGAAAAGCCCCCACACCATACGTATCACTGATCGAAACCACATTACGCTCAGAGGTCCAACAAGAAAATCATGCACCTGCTCTTCCATAGTGCAACAGCCTGCGGTGGCGATGATCAATCAATGCAATGCGCAGTCCCGCTGCCGTACGGCGGTCGGGACGGGAAGTAGTAGGTCCGCGGTATTCGCGGACCGTCAATCACTTGATGTCCCCACGGCAGCCATGGAAGTGGGTTTGACCAAAACCGCCATTGACTCGTGTGATGGCGATAGTGGCGGCGGAGTAGGGTTAAAGCTTTTGGCGTAAGATTTTGTCCGTTTTTGCGGAGAAGACGAGACTCGCCGAGCTCGATGTGGCTCGTTGTTTATCGTGAAGGAGAAACGACCAATTTAGGAACCCACTGTTTTTTTCTGTTTATTTTGCCCAAAGCAGTTGCGTTTAATGTGTCCGTAAGCAAAACAGGCTCTACACCTGATATCATTTTCGCAGTCTTTCGTTTGATGGCCCATATGCAAACATCGCCTACGTGCTCCGCACCTTGAAGGCCATATCGTCTATCATCTTTTCAAAATCCTGTTGGGCCTCCTCTTCGCATGTGTCGAGAAATTTGGGCCGCCACCGGGCTCGGGACCGCACCACTGCATTCCTTCCATCTCGCCGGATTCTCCCGCCTGCCCATCTGAATATCGGACCACTTTCTTCTGAGCAAATGCAAAATCCCTCACTGTACCAAAGGTAATTGGAGGCGAAGCTTCTGTGACAAACATTTCTTTAGGTTGTTGCATAACAGGGACAGAAGGATCCGTATATCCCAAACAAGCCGGATATGTAATTTTATCAGCAAAAACCAGCTTTCTCTGTCCCTGTAGCCCTGGCTTTAAAGGCTTTTTAGAATTCATTCGGAGAGCAGACACTCCTTTATCGATTCTCTTCCTAGATGGACTAACCATAGTCCATTCTTCCTCCCCATCCTTCTTCCATTGAGCAAATTCCCATTTCCAATTTGGTCCTCCTCTGCCCCACAGATGAAAGTAGCATTTAAATTGTGTGCAAGTAAATTTCCTTAGCTTTAAAATATGAAACGCCACTTCCTTGCTAGCCACGCAGAAGGAAAATACTCTGTCATCTAGCCAGGACACCTTCAGTTGATCACATTGCCCACCTATTATAGCTTCCAAAGCAATTCCCACCAGATCTTCCTGCATTTTGAAATTAGCTCTACCAAATGACACCACCATCTGGAAAATGACCAGTATCCTCTGAAGGAGCCACTGTATTCTGGAATTTGGCAAGCACATCTCTGGCAAAGTTCCTTCCATGAGAGAAAGAAAATCCCAGGTTTAGGTTTGTATGACCTTCAGCAAAATGCAAGCTATGCTCTCCCATGTCCTTAGAGCTCTCATCCCTAGAGATCTTGAAATGCTGATCATCCTTCTCAATGCCAAGATCCTTCTGTGACAAATCAGTGACCTCATGAGATGAGCAAGGTACATCCCTCGTTGCTATGGCATACGTCTTGTTAACAGACTGTTGTAGAAGGTAACCTAATGGCAGACCCATCCTAACCACATGCAATGGAAAAAAGAGTTTAGATCCCACACTGAAAGTATCCTTCTTCTCCTTTGATCTGAACCCAACCGGTCTCCTTTCGCATTTTTCAACAGTAATATGTCTTCATACAGACTTAAAGAGCCATCATATGCTTTCATTCTACCCCGATCTAAATCACGGGCTGTAGAGTACGTGATCTTCCACGTCTTTACCAGATGCGGGATTGATCGTGAGTCATAAACCTCTTCCTCCACATGTAGATCTGAATTAGAGTTTCCATCCGATCCAGGCGAGCAAATACATCTCACCACCTTGGCCTGACAGGAGGAAAAATGCACTATGGATCCAATCTTAATGACTTCATTGTTAGTCAAGAATTTGCCAATAATCGATGCCCCAGATGCAGCCATTAGAGAGATCCATTCCTTTAACCGCCAGAGATGCAGTTCTCCTTCTAAAACTTCAGGATCCGAAGAACCCGGATCAGACGTCCTTGAATATCTCACCATCCATTTCCAAGATGGAGACGTCATGAGGTTGAGGGGGGGAGAATGATGGGAGTTACTGATACGTCTCCAACGTATCGATAATTTCTTATGTTCCATGCCACATTATTGATGATATCTACATGTTTATGCACACTTTATGTCATATTCGTGCATTTTCGGAACTAACCTATTAACAAGATGCCGAAGAGGCAGTTGTTGTTTTCTGTTGTTTTTGGTTTCAGAAATCCTAGTAACGAAATATTTCGGAATTGGACGAAATCAACGCCCAGGGTCCTATTTGCCACGAAGCTTCCAAGACCGAAGAGGAGTCAAGTGGGCCACGAGGCGCCGCCACCATAGGGCGGTGCGGCCCGGCCCTGGCCGCGCGACCTATGTGTGGGCCTGTGGCCCCCACGTTGCCCTTCCGCTACTTAAAGCCCCCGTGCGAAACCCCTGCGAAAGCCACGATACGGAAAACCTTCGAGACGCCGCCGCCACCAATCCCATCTCGGGGATTCTGGAGATCTCCTCCGGCACCCTGCGGGAGAGGGGATTCATCTCCCCGAGGACTTACACCGCCATGGTCGCCTCCGGAGTGATGAGTGAGTAGTTCAACCCCGGACTATGGGTCCATAGCGTAGCTAGATCGTCTTCTCCTTATGTGCTTCATTGTTGGATCTTGTGAGCTGCAACATGATCAAGATCATCTATCCGTAATTCTATATGTTGTGTTTTCGAGATGGATAGAGAATACTATGTTATGGTGATTATCAAGTTATTACTTATGTGTTGTTTATGATCTTGCATGCTCTCCGTTATTAGTAGAGGCTCGGGCAAGTTTTTACTCTTAACTCCAAGAGGAGTATTTATGCTCGATAGTGGGTTCATGCCTACATTGATACCTGGGACAGTGACAGAAAGTTCTAAGGTTGTGTTGTGCTGTTGCCACTAGGGATAAAACATTGATTCTATGTCTAAGGATGTAGTTGTTGATTACATTACGCACCATACTTAATGCAATTGTCTGTTGCTTGCAACTTAATACTGGAAGGGGTTCGGATGATAACCTGAAGGTGGACTTTTTAGCATAGATGCAGCTTGATGGCGGTCTATGTACTTTGTCGTAATGCCCAATTAAATCTCACTATATTTATCATACATGTATGTGCATTGCCCTCTCTATTTGTCAATTGCCCGACTGTAATTTGTTCACCCAACATGCTTTTATCTTATGGGAGAGACACCTTAGTGAACTGGGGACCCCGGTCCATTCTTTTATACTGAAATACAATCTACTAATACTTGTTTTACTGTTTTCTTGCAAACAATCATCTTCCACACAATACGGTTAATCCTTTGTTACAAGCCGGTGAGATTGACAACCTCATTGTTTCGTTGGGGCAAAGTACTTTGTTTGTGTTGTGCAGGTTCCACGTTGGCGCCGGAATCCCTGGTGTTGCGCCGCACTACATCCCGCCGCCATCAACCTTCAACGTGCTTCTTGGCTCCTCCTGGTTCGATAAACCTTGGTTTCTTTCTGAGGGAAAACTTACTGCTGTGCGCATCATACCTTCCTCTGGGGTTCCCAACGGACGTGTACATCTACGCGCATCACACTTTTCTCGCGCCGTTGCCGGGGAGATCAAGACACGCTGCAAGGGGAGTCTCCACTTCTCAATCTCTTTACTTTGTTTTTGTCTTGCTTTGTTTTATTTACTACTTTGTTTGCTGCATCTAAACAAAACACACAAAAATTAGTTGTTTGTTGGCGTCAGAAACCCACCGGCGGGCAGCGACTGGCCAACACGGTAGAGCCGGGAATGACTAGGGCTGCGGCGGCCCCACCCTCGCAGCGACGGCCCCCAAAGCCTCCTGGTCGCGCGCCGATGCTGGGTCGCAAGGCGTGCCACCGACCTATACCTGGTCAGGAAGGTGTGGATGATGCCTCGCTTAGTTTCCTGCGTGGCACACACGTACACGTAAATACGAGCTCGATCGGCTCTCAGGTTGTCCCGTGAATCGGCTCAAAGAGCCGATCCACCCACGGTTCGTCCAAGGTGGCCGAATATGTGGTGGTCCTGCTTGATCATGGTAGAGCTAATGAGATCCACGACGATGTGGGGTTTTCACCGCATAATCGGATCATCCTACTCTAGGTTGGGCCTCGCGCCACGCACGGTGATCGTAAGCTTGCCCTAGACGAGGCCTAAAACCAACACAAGGTTGATCCTCGGAACATCCCGTCTAGGGCTCGCAAACGACACCCTACGTGCCGCTGGATCCTCCACCCCTTTGTAAGGCCTAACTATTGCAGATATTAAACTAATCCTTGTAGAACAAGGAGCGATCGTAACGGATCAGATCTACTAAACTATGATCAAGCGGGGTGCCGCCCTGCACCCATGATGAGGCACAAGGACGGCTAGATGCGCAAGGGTTGCACTACGAAAGCATGCAGCATGAAGAACAATGCTAACCCTAACACATCTATGATAACTACGTTGCTCGCCATCAAAAAGGCTTCAGTACGAGCAACGCATGAACAACGTAGGCAGGCTCGTGCTGCCTAGATCGCAAGATGCGATCTAGGCAGCATGATGCTTACCGGTAGAAACCCTCGAGACGAAGGAGTTGGCGATGCGCCGAGATTTGTTTGTGGTTGAACGTTGGTTGTTGTTTATTCCATAAACCCTAGATACATATTTATAGTCCAAGGGACTTTCTAATGTGGGCGTGCACTAAACCGTGCACGAGACAAACTCTAATTTCTAAACTAAGATACACGGGCTAGCTAGCCCAAACTTGGTAAATAAGGCCGATTCACACATCTCTTCTATACGTATATCTTCAAGTCCATCTTGATCGCGGCCCACCCCTGGCTTGGTCAAATTCTGGTGATAACACATGCCCCCCTGGTTTTGGAAATGACATTTCCAAAATCATTACGCTTTCTTCTCGGGTCATGTCGTGGCAGAACAGAAGCGTCCCTTCATGATGACGTCTTGCCTCCACGCCTTCTCTGCACGATTTGATGGTTCGGGCACCACGTCCTCGTGATTTGATGGTTCTAGCACCACGTCCTTGGAAACTGCTTGGGCATTAAACTCCCATTATATCCCCTTTATTTAACCACTCCGCACAGTTTATCCCTGCATCTCCCTCGCATCAGCCCCAAAAGCCCTCCTGCGCCATCATGTCCTCTTCTTCCTCGGCCTCATCGGGCTCTCCCATCGAGTACTCCTCTTCCCGCGAGCCGACGCCGGAATGGAAACCGGAGGAAGCTCACGCGGCCAACATTCGCCGCGCCATCGAGGTCGGGGATGAGCCAAGCCACGACTTCTCCACCTGGTCAGAGGACGACCAGTCCCTGACCGACGGGGAAAACGACCTCTCCTTCCTTACCAGGGAGGAGGCGGTGGAGGAAAGCGACGACGACCACCTTCCCTGGGACGGGGCCCCTCCTCCGAAGAGGAGAGGCCGGAAGAGGAGGAAGAAGATGACAGCTCCTCCGACGAGCCGCCAAGCGCCACTGCCCCGGCCCGGCAATCTCGGCGATTACGCGACGACGACGACGCTGATGAAGAAGACGAGGACAACGAAGGTCCCGCCGGCGGTCGCTACAGCAGCGATGACGAGCCGGCTGGGCAGCGCCGACAACGGCGATGATGGCGACGACGACGGGCGCAACGGCCCCTAGATAGGACCTCAGCTTAGGGCCATCAGTAGTAGACGGGCAATGTAGCCCCTAGGATCTTCTTTTGAGAGCAATCAGCTCTTCATGTAAGAACTCTAGTTAATCAATGGAGAATTTCCCCAACTCGATCCTGTCGTCCCTTTTATGATAATTTAGCCGATTGCCCTTTATACCCTGCTTGCCGATTGCCAAACTGTTCGCCCCTTAAGGAGCCGATGGCAACGCATCAGACTCTCATGACAAACTCAAGGCAGATCCATTCCCGTCTGCAATAACTCACCCCCTCTTGACGAGTTACGGTGCAGAGCAAGCCGATTTTAACTAAATCGGCTTCATAACACAAGGAATCCTTAAGGGGCGAGCTGCCCCCCGAGCCTTAGCTCAGGCGAGGATAAAAGCAGACCAGCTGATTGAGCCACCATCGGTTTCCCAACTGTATCACTGTGTTAGGCTCAAGGAGCCAGCCTCTGGCAGATTCTGGAAGGGTCAGCAGTTTCCTTGAACCGAGGATCCAACTCGCTGTCTCAATTAGTTCACCATCTTGGGCGAGCTGATGCAGCTTCTGGTGCAAATAGCTCGGCTCGAATGATTCGGTTTATCAAGATCATCGGCTGTTCTCATGACCCTAGACTGATCCGCAAGCTCGCGCCAACACTGCCGATTTGGTGATGGATGCTCCGTGAGACTCACCAGACCCCTTGAGCCGTCGGCCGAGCGTCGGCTTTGCCCCATGAGACCTCAAAAAAGATTATGAGCCCTACTAGCTAATCCAGCGGGCTGGCCATCTGGTTCCGGTAGGTGCCCATAACAAAGCCCCATGCGTGTCACTCAATTGGCTTGTACGTAGACACTGATGTTTCTGGTGACAACAGCATCATCCTTCAGGCAAGCTGAAATGCAGGGCTAGCCGACTGGGAAAAAATCGGCTTCCTATAATGAAGGACCCTTCAGGGTCAACTGTCTCCCTGAGCTTCTTCCGTTCAAGTCCTGCGTATTTGACAGGCTGATGCAGCCCTTGGCGAAGATGTTTCCTGACGTTTTCCCCCCTTCTGTCGTGACATGCCGTAGCCGATCGCCCCATCATTGACTATTCTCCTGGTTCCAGAAGAGACATACTGCTTCGCGGGGCCGCGACCCGACACTGTCGACACCATGATCCGCTTGGGGCATCAATCATTCTATTGAGAAGAGCCCTCAGTGGAGCCTCGCTGCCCGATGGCCGTGCATCGGCTGTGCTCAGAAGTTTTGATGTCTTCGATTTTTTGTGGCCGATTTGTTTATGTATCGGCCCCCACACTTGAGCTGTTCTGCTGGAAACTTGACATCCGTCCCCAACTCCGTACCATCCCTCTGTGTGCCCCCCGAGCCGATTTTGTCAAGTAATTGATGGTATCGGCTCTTCAGGCAGCCCCTGCTGGGTCAAATATCAATCCCAGGCCGAATAGGTGGTGGGGATAATTTTGGCCGATTGCTGGAATCGGCCTCCACATTGTTTGCCCAGTGAAGGTTTTATGATGTTCTTCAACAAACCCTTTGGGCCGATCATAAGGATCAGCCTCGACACATTCGTCCATCGATGTTGTTCCCGTTATACGGTCAGCCCGGTGGACAGAACTAATCTTACCCCGTTCTTTGTCACATCGATGCGTTCGCAGTCGTCCAAATTGATGCCCGAGAGCGGTTCTTGACCTGATGCCTCCCAAATACCCATGCCGGCTGTTGAAATCTCGGCTGAGTCATCGGCGTGGACGACCTCCACTTCATCTCCATCCCACTGTATCAGGCATTGGTGCATCGTGGATGGGATGCAACAGTTGGCGTGGATCCAATCCCTCCCTAATATTACAGCATAGGTACTTTTGCTGTCGACAACAAAGAACGTTGTAGGGATAGTCTTCCTTCCTACGGTCAGATCCACATTCAGAACACCTTGCGCGTCAGATGCTTGGCCATTGAAATCGCTCAATGTTACATTGGTTTTGATCAAATCCGAGCTGGAGCGTCCCAACCGCCGTAGCATGGAGTATGGCATAATGTTGACTGCCGCTCCGGTGTCGACCAACATCTTATTGACAAGCTGCCCATTGATGTAACCTCGCAAATACAGGGCCTTTAGATGCCTGTAACTCCTTTCTCGCGGCTTTTCGAAAATGACCGGTCGTGGGCCGCAGTCCAGTTGTGCCACAGGTGCTTCATATAGCCTTGGAGCGCTAAATTCCGCAGGAAGGATAAAAACCATGTTGGTCCCAGCCGATGTTTCATCATCGGCTTTCCTTTGCCTAGGGCGCCACTCTTTCCTTTGTGGCAGACCCTCTTCATCCAGGGTTCGCTGAATTTTGGCGGCCAGATCAGGCCGCGCCTTCCTCAACGCGTGCAGATATACCCTTTCGGCTTCTTCCAACGCACGTAATCGCTGAACCCTTCGTTTCTGGGAGCGGCTGAGCCCGTCAGGACACCATCTTGGCCGATGATACTTGTCGTCTTCATCACCGTCCTCTAGTTCCTCGTGATCCTTTTCCTGAACGGACTCGGTACGCTCGCTCCAAGGCGGGAGAGGTCCCAGACGCTCGGACACGGATACGTTGGCTGTCTCCTTCTTCTTCTGGTTGCATTCGTTGCCGATTGTTGGTAATCGGCTCATTCCTGAATCCCAGCAGTGTCTGAAGAAGGGGCAGTCCCAGTGCCTTCCCACGTTGTCCGACCCTTCAGACCTTCCTCCGGCGCGACGTTCATACCCGTCATCGTGGCCGTTGGTCCGACGATACCTCCCGTCCGCATCAGACCGATGATCTCTTTGCTCGCCTTCGCCGTAGCGGTGATGTCGGTCGTATGGCTGATCGTATTTGCTGAGGAGGTGCTCGGGAAACGAGCGTGGACGCTGTGGGTTCCTCACCTCCTCCTTGGCCAGGTACCGTTTATTGTCGCCTTGGGGCCGGTCACGTGGAGCGGCCTCTTCTTTATCTTTGCCACGGGAGTGGCTGCTTTCCGCCTTGTCTTTGTCATGGCGAATCACGAACCCTGCCATATTGGCATCGAACGAGAACCCTGGTTCCCTTATGGAGTGGCTGAGGTCGACCGTATCGTCGCCAGGCAAGGGACGTATGCCTCCGTCGAGCCTGATGCCGTGTGAACGGGTACTCCCATAGGAGCCGATGGGCTCGGTTCCGATGACCACCTTGGCCTTGTCATGCTTCTTCGTGGGCTCGCCAGTGAGCTCCTCGTATGTGACCGGAGTTTCTTCCGCCATCTCTGATGTGGATGGCGAGGTGGTCGTCGTTGAAGATGAGTCGTTGAAGATAGGTCCCACCGGGCGTGCCAGAATGTTGGCGTCCGAAACCCACCGGCGGGCAGCGACTGGCCAACACGGTAGAGCCGGGAATGACTAGGGCTGCGGCGGGCCCTCGAGCGACGGCCCGCAAAGCTCCTGTCGCGCGCCGATGCTGGGTCGCAGGCGTGCCACCTGACCTATACCTGGTCGGGAAGGTGTGGATGATGCCTCGCTTAGTTTCCTGCAGGGCACACACGTACACGTTAAATACGAGCCTCGATCGGCTGTCTGAATCAAAGAGCCGATCCACCCACGGTTCGTCCAAGGTGGCCGAATATGTGGTGGTCCTGCTTGATCATGGTAGAGCTAATGAGATCCACGACGATGTGGGGTTTTCACCGCATAATCGGATCATCCTACTCTAGGTTGGGCCTCGCGCTCACGCACGGTGATCGTAAACTTGCCCTAGACGAGGCCTAAAAACCAACACAAGGTTGATCCTCGGAACATCCCGTCTAGGGCTCGCAAACGACACCCTACGTGCCGCTGGATCCTCCACCCCTTTGTAAGGCCTAACTATTGCAGATATTAAACTAATCCTTGTAGAACAAGGAGCATCGTAACGGATCAGATCTACTAAACTATGATCAAGCGGGGTGCCGCCCTGCACCCATGATGAGGCAAGTGACGGCTAGGATGCGCAAGGGTTGCACTACGAAAGCATGCAGCATGAAGAACAATGCTAACCCTAACACATCTATGATAACTACGTTGCTCGCCATCAAAAGCGCTTCAGCGAGCAACGCATGAACAACGAAAGGCTCGTGTGCCTAGATCGCAAGATGCGATCTAGGCAGCATGATGCTTACCGGTAGAAACCCTCGAGACGAAGGAGTTGGCGATGCGCCGAGATTTGTTTGTGGTTGAACGTTGGTTGTTGTTTATTCCATAAACCCTAGGTACATATTTATAGTCCATGGGACTTTCTAATGTGGGCGTGCACTAAACCGTGCACGAGACAAACTCTAATTTCTAAACTAAGATACACGCTAGCTAGCCCAAACTTGGTAAATAAGGCCGATTCACACATCTCTTCTATACGTATATCTTCAAGTCCATCTTGATCGCGGCCCACCTCTGGCTTGGTCAAATTCTGGTGATAACATTGTTAGCTTTACTTTATTTACTGTCTTGCTCTCTATATCAAAAACACAAAAAAATTAGTTACTTGCATTTACTTTACTAGATTCATCATGTTTCCTTTTAATTTTACCACAAAGAACATACCGGTAGGACGTGGGTCTATAGTTGGGAGAAATAATATAGAAGAATTCTTCAATCATGTTAGTATTACTGAAGATTTTGAAGATAGACACTTGGTAGAACTTGCACCTACCTATGAAATTGCTGCTGCTGCTTTAGTTCGTATGTTGGAAACTAAATTTGTTAATCTCAATCCTATAATCCAACACATGTTTCTTACACTTGGTGATATGGAAGAAGGGGAAAAGAAAGATTTTGTTTTAGAAACCCTTCTTAGAGAATTTGGTGGTCTAGCAAGAGAGGCTAGAAAGGTCTTTGCTAAATTTAATATGCTAGGTTCTCATACTAATTTTGTTGGTCTCCTTGGAAAAATGGACATGGATAGAATAAGGTACACTAATAACATTAATGATGGTGGGGAGATCAAAGCGCCAATACCATGTAAACTCCTAGCTATGAATGATGCACTAGAAAATAACTATGCTTGGCTTGTTCCTGAAAATTTGTTCGATGAGAGTAGCAAGCCCAAGACTAATGAAAAGGAGGACGCTAAAACTTATATATCAAATATACTATGCTTGGTTGAGAAAATTCCCAAACCCTGTAATAATGTCGATGCTTCATCTCTTGATAATACTTGAAATACACTTTCTGCGCCTAGCTGAAAGGGTAAAGAAAGCGCTTATGGGAGACAACCCATGTTTTTACTACAGCACTTTGTTTTATATTTGAGTCTTGGAAGTTGTTTACTACTGTAGCAACCTCTCCTTATCATGTTTTTGTGCCAAGTAAAGTCTCTATAGTAAGGTTCATACTAGATTTGGATTACTGCGCAGAAACAGATTTCTTTGCTGTCACGAATCTGGGCCTAATTCTCTGTAGGTAACTCAGAAAATTATGCAAATTTACGTGAGTGATCCTCAGATATGTACGCAACTTTCATTAGTTTTGATTTTTTCCATTTGAGCGAGTCTGGTGCCATTTTAAAATTCGTCTATGAACTGTTCTGTTTTGACAGATTCTGCCTTTTATTTCGCATTGCCTCTTTTGCTATGTTGGATGAATTTCTGATCCATTAATGTCCAGTAGCTTTATGCAATGTCCAGAAGTATTAAGAATGATTGTGTCACCTCTGAACATGTAAACTTTTATTGTGCACTAACCTCTAATGAGTTTGCTTGAAGTTTGGTGTGAAGGAAGTTTTCAAGGATCAAGAGAGGAGTATGATATACTATGATCAAGAGGAGTGAAAGCTCTAAGCTTGGAGATGCCCCTGGTTCACCCCTGCATATTCTAAGAAGACTCAAGCGTAAGCTTGGGGATGCCCAAGGCATCCCCTTCTTCATCGACAACATCATCAGGTTCCTCCCCTGAAACTTTTTATTCCCACATCTTATGCACTTTGCTTGGAGCGTCGGTTTGTTTTTGTTTTTGTTTTGTTTGAATAAAATGGATCCTAGCATTCACTTTGTGGGAGAGAGACACGCTCCGTTGTTGCATATGGACAAGTATGTCCTTAGGCTTTACAATGTTCAAGGCGAAGTTTCTTCTTCGTTAAATTGTTATATGGTTGGAATTGGAAAATGCTACATGTAGTAATGCTAAAATGTCTTGGGTAATGTGATACTTGGCAATTGTTGTGCTCATATTTAAGCTCTTGCATCATATACTTTGCACCCATTAATGAAGAAATACTTAGAGCTTGCTAATTTGGTTTGCATATTTGGTTTCTCTAGAGTCTAGATAATATCTAGTATTGAGTTTTGAACAACAAGGAAGACGATGTAGAGTCTTATAATGTTTACAATATGTCTTTTATGTGAGTTTTGCTGCACCGGTTCATCCTTGTGTTTGTTTCAAATAACCTTGCTAGCCTAAACCTTGTATCGAGAGGGAATACTTCTCATGCATCCAAAATCCTTGAGCCAACCACTATGCCATTTGTGTCCACCATACCTACCTACTACATGGTATTTTTCCGCCATTCCAAAGTAAATTGCTTGAGTGCTACCTTAAAATTCCATCATTCGCCTTTGCAATATATAGATCATGGGACAAATAGCTTAAAAACTATTGTGGTATTGAATATGTACTTATGCACTTTATCTCTTATTAAGTTGCTTGTTGTGCGATAACCATGTTTCTGGGGACGCCATCAACTACTCTTTGTTGAATATCATGTGAGTTGCTATGCATGTTCGTCTTGTCTGAAGTAAGAGAGATCTACCACCTTAATGATTGGAGCATGCATATTGTTAGAGAAGAACATTGGGCCGCTAACTAAAGCCATGAATCATGGTGGAAGTTTCAGTTTTGGACACATATCCTCAATCTCATGTGAGAATAATAATTGTTGCTACATGCTTATGCATTAAAGAGGAGTCCATTATCTGTTGTTCATGTTGTCCCGGTATGGGTGTCTAAGTTGAAGAATGATCAAAAGCGAGAAATCCAATGCGAACTTTCTCCTTAGACCTTGTACAGGCGGCATGGAGGTACCCTATTGTGACACTTGGTTAAAACATGTGCATTGCGATGATCCGGTAGTCCAAGCTAAGTAGGACAAGGTGCGGGCACCATTAGTATACTATGCATGAGGCTTGCAACTTGTAAGATATAATTTACATAACTCATATGCTTTATTACTACCGTGTTGACAAAATTGTTTCATGTTTTCAAAATAAAAGCTCTAGCACAAATATAGCAATCGATGCTTTCCTCTTGAAGGACCTTTCTTTTACTTTTATTGTTGAGTCAGTTCACCTATCTCTCTCCACCTCAAGAAGCAAACACTTGTGTGAACTGTGCATTGATTCCTACATACTTGCATATTGCACTTGTTATATTACTCTATGTTGACAATTATCCATGAGATATACATGTTATAAGTTGAAAGCAACCGCTGAAACTTAATCTTCCTATGTGTTGCTTCAATACCTTTACTTTGATTTATTGCTTTATGAGTTAACTCTTATGCAAGACTTATTGATGCTTGTCTTGAAGTACTATTCATGAAAAGTCTTTGCTTTATGATTCACTTGTTTACTCATGTCATTACCATTGTTTTGATCGCTGCATTCATTACATATGCTTACAAATAGTATGATCAAGATTATGATGGCATGTCACTTCAGAAATTATCTTTGTTATCGCTTTACCTGCTCGGGACGAGCAGAACTAAGCTTGGGGATGCTGATACGCTCCAACGTATCGATAATTTCTTATGTTCCATGCCACATTATTGATGATATCTACATGTTTTATGCACACTTTATGTCATATTCGTGCATTTTCTGGAACTAACCTATTAACAAGATGCCGAAGAGCCATTGCTGTTTTCGTTGTTTTTGGTTTTAAATCCTAGTAACGAAATATTCTCTAATTGGACGAAATCAACGCCAGGGTCCTATTTTGCCACAAAGCTTCCAGAAGACCGGAAGGAAGTGGGGCTACGAGGCGCCGCCAGGGCGGCGCGGCCTGTGCCCCGGCCGCGCGACCATGGTGTGGGGCCCTGTGGCCCCCCTCGCTCTTCCGCCTACTTAAAGCCTCCGTCGCGAAACCCCCAGTACCGAGAGCCACGATACGGACGATCGAGACGCGCCGCCGCCAATCCCATCTCGGGGACTGAGATCTCCTCCGGATCCTGCCGGAGAGGGGATTCATCTCCGGAGGACTCACACCGCCATGGTCGCCTCCGAGTGATGAGTGAGTAGTTCAACCCCTGGACTATGGGTCCATAGCAGCTAGATGGTTGTCTTCTCCTTGTGTGCTTCATTGTTGGATCTTGTGAGCTGCCCAACATGATCAAGATCATCTATCCGTAATTCTATATGTTGTGTTTGTCGGATCCGATGGATAGAGAATACTATGTTATGGTGATTATCAAGTTATTACTTATGTGTTGTTTATGATCTTGCATGCTCTCCGTTATTAGTAGAGGCTCAAGTTTTTACTCTTAACTCCAAGAGGGAGTATTTATGTTCGATAGTGGGTTCATGCCTACATTGATACCTGGGACGTGACAAAAAGTTCTAAGGTTGTGTTGTGCCGTGCCACTAGGGATAAAACATTGATTCTATGTCTAAGGATGCAGTTGTTGATTACATTACGCACCATACTTAATGCAATTGTCTGTGTGCTTTGCAACTTAATACTGAAGGGGTTCGGATGATAACCTGAAGGTGGACTTTTAGGCATGATGCACTGGATGGCGGTCTATGTACTTTGTCGTAATGCCCAATTAAATCTCACTATATTTATCATGCCATGTATGTGCATCGCGGTGCCCTCTCTATTTGTCAATTGCCCGACCGTAATTTGTTCACCCAACATGCTTTATCTTATGGGAGAGACACCTCTAGTGAACTGTGGACCCCGGTCCATTCTTTTATACCGAAATACAATCTACGTACTTGTTTTATCAAGTTTGCAACAATCATGTTCCACACATAATGTTAATCCTTTGTTAAAAGCAAGCTGAGATTGACAACCTCATCAAGCTTGAAAGTACTTTGTTTGTGTTGTGCAGGTTCCACGTTGGCGCTGGAATCCCTGGTGTTGCGCCGCACACATCCCGCCGCCATCAACCTTCAACGTGCTTCTTGGCTCCTCCTGGTTCGACAAACCTTTGGTCTCGAGGGAAAACTTGCTGTGCGCATCATACCTTCCTCTTGGGGTTCCCAACGGACGTGTACATCTACGCGCATCAGTTACCTTGAGAGAGGATCGGATGCTGGAGAGAATGATCGGAGTAGATGGGCTCGATCATCTCCCGCGAGGAAGATCGCCGTCGCTAGGGTTTAGGGATCGCCATCATACCTTTTGTTGTTGTTTACCCTCTAACTTGTGTGTTTTGAATACAACTACCACGGACTAACGCTTTTCTAATTGCTCAAAAATCTTTTGTGCAGACCGATTTTCAGAAATTCTGAAAATATCGCAAAGTCCATATTTCACCCGAATACTCAGGAGCCACAAGACGAGACGGAGAAGGGCCACGAGAGGCCCACCCCTGGCCTAGGCGCGGGCCATCCCTGCCTGCGCCTAGGGTGGTGTGGCCGCCTCGGTCACACCCTCGACCTTTCCTCCGGACTATATTAAGCGTCCACCCTAAAATGAGTGGGGTTCGATATTTTTCCAGGAAGAGTTCCGCTGCTCCGCCGCCACCAGAAACCCCAATCCGGGAACCAAAAAAATTAAAATTCTGGCACCATGCCGGGATGGGGAATTGGAGGAGATCACCGCCATCTTCATCACCGACGCCTCTCCATCGACCATCCATGATTCCCCCATCCATCTGTGAGTAATTCCTGTAGGAGGGGGATGGTAGGGATTGGATGAGATTGTTCATGTAATAGCATAAAATTGTTAGGGCATAGTGCCTAGTATCCGTTGTTAGTATTTTTGACATTGTTGTAACTTATTATGCTTAATGCTTGTCACTTTGGGCCCGAGTTTCATGATCTCAGATCTGAACATGTTATTGATTAATGAGGATAATTATTGTTTTTGATCATACATGCAAGTTGTATACACATATCGTTGTCTGGAACCCGATGCCCCAAGGGGACAATAATTGGGATAACCCGAGGGGATAGCTTTGATGTGAGGATCACATGTGTTCACGGAGTGTTAATGTTTTGCTCCGGTACTCTATTAAAAGGAGTATTTTAATTACCAGTAGATTCCCTTGAGGTCTCGCCGCAAACGGGCTGGTAGGACAAATTATATCGTGCAAGTTTCTCATTGCGAGCACACACGACTAAATAAGAACACACGCCTATGGTTAATTTATATTAGGATACTTTTATCATTATACCTGCAAATGCCCACACCTTCCTTATTATATGAATTATCATATCCATCCAGTGCCCGTTCATCCATCCCTATACCTACAGTATTTTAATCATGCCGTTCATCGCAATCATCGCCACCGCTGTTTTTATTTCATTATCGTGTTACTTCGCTACTACTCGCTATAAAACTGCTATATGTCTATTTCCTGTGCATCGAATTACAACAACTCAGTCATAAAACTTATAAATATTCTTTGGCTCCCTTGTGCCAAATCAATATATTTGTGTTTTACTTCCCTCGAAGACTGTTGCAATCCCCTATACTTGTGGGTCATTGATACGTCTCCAACGTATCGATAATTTCTTATGTTCCATGCCACATTATTGATGATATCTACATGTTTTATGCACACTTTATGTCATATTCAGGCATTTTCTGGAACTAACCTATTAACAAGATGCCGAAGAGCCGGTTGCTTTCCGTTGTTTTTGGTTTCAGAAATCCTAGTAACGAAATATTCTCGGAATTGACTAAATCAATGCCCAAAGAGTCCTATTTTGCCACGGTGCTTTCCAGAAGACCCAAGGAGAGTCAAAGTGGGGCCATGGTGGCGACATTACAGGGCGGCGCGGCGCAGGCCCTGGCCGCGCCGACCTATGGTGTGGGCCCTCGTGCCGCCTTACCCGCCCTTCCGCCTACAAATAGCCTCCGTCGCGAAACCCCAGTATCGAGAGCCACGATACGGAAAACCTTACTGAGACGCCGCCTAATCCCATCTCGGGGACTGAGACTCCTCCGGCACCCCGCTCGGGAGAGGGATTCATCTCCTGAGGGACCCTACACCGCCATGGTCGCCTCCGTGAGTGATGAGTGAGTAGTTCACCGGACTATGGGTCCATAGCAGTAGGTAGATGGTTGTCTTCCTCATTGTGCTTCAGCTTTAGATCTTGTGAGCTGTCTAACATGATCAAGATCATCTATCTGTAATTCTATATGTTGTGTTTTTCGGGATCCGAAGGATAGAGAATACTATGTTATGTTAATTATCGTTATTACTTATGTGTTGTTTAAGATTCGTACGTTCTCCGTACAAGAGAGTGCCAGCCTAAGTTCTCGCTCTTAACTCCAAGAGTGGAGTATTTATGCTCGATGCGTCTGTCAAGCCTCCGACCAAAGTGGAGTGACAGTAAAACCCCTAAGGTTATGGATGTGCTGCTGCCACTAGGGATAAAACATCGAGCTGGCGTCCTATGATTTAGCTTATTGATTACATTACGCACCATATACTTAATGCAATTGTCTCGTTGTTTTGCAACTTAATATCGGAAGGGGTTCGGATGATAACCTCAAGGTGGACTTTAGGCATAGATGCATGCTGGATAGCGGTCTATGTACTTTGTCGTAATGCCCAATTAAATCTCATAATATTTATCATGACATGTATGTGCATTGTTATGCCCTCTCTATTTGTCAATTGCCCGAATCGTAATTTGTTCACCCAACATGCTTTTATCTATGGGAGAGACACCTCTAGTGAACCGTGGACCCTGGTCCTATTCTTTACATCGAACAATCTACCGCAATACTTGTTTTACTGTTTTCTTGCAAAACAATCATCTTCCACACAATACTTGCTAATCCCTTTGTTACAGCTTCAAGTGAGATTGACAACCTCACTCTTTCGTTGGGGCAAAGTACTTTGTTGTGTTGTGCAAAGTTCCCGTTGGCGCCCGAATCTCTGGTGTTGCGCCGCACTACATCCCGCCGCCATCAACCTTCACCGTGCTTCTTGGCTCCTCCTGGTTCGATAAACCTTGGTTCTTTCTGAGGGAAAACTTGCTACTGTCTGCATCACACCTTCCTCTTGGGGTTCCCAACGAACGTGTGAGTTACACGCCATCAAGCTCTTTTTATGGCGTCGTTGCCGGGGAGATCAAGACACGCTGCAAGGGGAGTCTCCACTTCCCAATCTCTTTACTTTGTTTTTGTCTTGCTTTATTTTATTTACTACTTGTTTGCTGAATTATATCAAAACACAAAAATTAGTTGCTAGCTTTACTTTATTTGCTGTCTTGCTCTCTATATCAAAAACACAAAAAAAATTAGTTACTTGTCTTTTATTTTATCTAGTTTGTTTTATTTACTACTGCTAAAATGAACACCCCTGAAAATACTAAGTTGTGTGACTTCACAACCACAAATAATAATGATTTCTTATGCACACCTATTGCTCCACCTGCTACTAAAGCAGAATTCTTTGAAATTAAACCTGCTTTACTGAATCTTGTTATGCGAGAGCAATTTTCTGGTGTTAGTTCTGATGATGCTGCTGCCCATCTTAATAATTTTGTTGAACTATGTGAAATGCAAAGTATAAGGATGTAGATGGTGACATTATAAATTGAAATTGTTTCCTTTTCTCATTAAGAGGAAGAGCTAAAGATTGGTTGCTATCTCTGCCTAAGAATAGTATTGATTCATGGACTAAATGCAAGGATGCTTTTATTGGTAGATATTATCCCCCAGCTAAAATTATATCTTTGAGGAGTAGCATAATGAATTTTAAACAATTGGATAATGAACATGTTGCTCAAGCTTGGGAAAGAATGAAATCTTTGTTAAAAATTGCCCAACCCATGGACTGACTACTTGACATCATCCAAACCTTCTATGCAGGACTAAATTTTTCTTCAAGGAATTTATTGGACCAGCTGCTGGAGGTACCATGTCCACCACTCTTGGTGAAGCAACAAAGCTCCTTGATAATATGATGATAAATTACTGGCACACGGGAAGAGCTCCACAAGGTAAGAAGGTAAATTCTCTTGAAGAAACCCCTTCCTTGAGTGATAAGATTGATGCTATTATGTCTATGCTTGTTAATGATAGGACTAATGTCGATCTTAATAATGTTCCGTTAGCTTCATTGGTTGCTCAAAATTCTAGGCCATATCCTGCTAATGGTAACTCTTATGGTAGATATGTTTCACCTAATGAGGAAAAGATGTTAGAAATTGAAAGATCTACCAAGAGCTTTATGCAATCACAATATGAGCAAAACAAATTGTTTACTAAAACTTTGAATGAACAATCTACCTTGTTGAAGAAAATAGGAAATCAACTTGAAAATCTGAATATGGAGATTTCTGGGTTGCAAACTAAACTTGCAAATGCTGAAACCCGAATCTCATACATGTCTGCGTCACAATCTTCTTTAATTAATAAAATGGCTGCTAAACCCGAGGATATTGAAAATAAAATTGTTACTACAGCAAATGCCATCCAAGTTAGAATTAATGAGAATATAAGATTAATGGCTGAATTCCGTGCTAGGTGGGATAGAGAAGAAAATGAAAAACTAGCTAAAGAGAATAATGTAGCTAAAGTTTGGACTATTACCACCACTAGTAATGCTAATGCTCCACATGTTGCTGCACCTCCTACTATTAATGATAAAATAATTGGTGTTGGCAATGTTTCTACTCCTAGTGCAAAGCGTACAAAACTGCCTGAAATTGCTAAAACTGCTGAAACTGCTTGTGATAAAACTGCTGAAATTTTTTTCCAACCTTGGGGATGATAATCCCATTGCTTTAGATTGTAATGATTTAGATTTTGATGATTGCCACATCTCTCTGAAGTTATAAAGTTCTTACAAAAACTTGCTAAGAGTCCCAATGCTAGCGCTGTAAACTTGGCTTTCACAAAACATATTACAAATGCTCTCATAAAAAAGAGAAACTAAAACTTGAAACTTCTATTCCTAGAAAGCTAGAAGATGGTTGGGAGCCCATCATTAAAATGAGGGTCAATGATTTTTGATTGTAATGTTTTATGTGATCTTGGTGCAAGTATTTCTGTTATGCCTAAGAAAGTCTATGATATGCTTGACTTGCCACCATTGAAAAATTGTTATTTGGATGTTAATCTCGCTGATAATTCTAAAAAGAAACCTTTGGGGAGAGTTGATAATGTTCATATTATGGTTAACAATAACCTTGTCCCGTTGATTTTGTTGTCTTGGATATTGAATGCAATGCATCTTGCCCCATTATATTGGGAAGACCTTTTCTTCGACCGTTGGTGCTACTATTGATATGAAGGAAGGTAATATTAAATATCAATTTCCTCTCAAGAAAGGTATGGAACAATTCCCTAGAAAGAGAATGAAGTTACCTTATGATTCTATTATTAGAACAAATTATGATGTTGATGCTTCATCTCTCGATAATACTTGATATACACTTTATGCGCCTAGCTGAAAGGCGTTAAAGAAAAGCGTTTATGGGAGACAACCCATGTTTTTACTACAGTATTTTTGTTTTATATTTGAGTCTTGGAAGTTGTTTACTACTGTAGCAACCTCTCCTTATCTTAGTTTTATGTTTTGTTGTGCCAAGTAAAGTCTTTGATAGTAAAGTAAATACTAGATTTGGATTACTGCGCAGAAACAGATTTCTTGCTGTCACGAATCTGGGTCTAATTCTCTGTAGGTAACTCAGAAAATTAAACCAATTTACGTGAGTGATCCTCAGATATGTACGCAACTTTCATTCAATTTGGGCATTTTCATTTGAGCAAGTCTGGTGACATTTTAAAATTCGTCTTTACGAACTGTTCTGTTTTGACAGATTCTGCCTTTTATTTCGCATTGCCTCTTTTGCTATGTTGGATGAATTTCTTTGATCCATTAATGTCCAGTAGCTTTATGCAATGTCCAGAAGTGTTAAGAATGATTGTGTCACCTCTGAACATGTTAATTTTTATTGTGCACTAACCCTCTAATGAGTTGTTTCGAGTTTGGTGTGGAGGAAGTTTTAAGGATCAAGAGAGGAGTATGATGCAATATGATCAAGAAGAGTGAAAGCTTCTAAGCTTGGGGATGCCCCGGTGGTTCACCCCTGCATATTCTAAGAAGACTCAAGCGTTTAAGCTTGGGGATGCCCAAGGCATCCCCTTCTTCATCGACAACATTATCGGGTCCTCCCCCGAAACTATATTTTTATTCCGACACATCTTATGCACTTTGCTTGGAGCGTCGGTTTGTTTTTGTTTTTGTTTTGTTTGAATAAAATGGATCCTAGCATTCACTATATGGGAGAGAGACACGCTCCGCTGTAGCATATGGACAAGTATGTCCTTAGGCTTTACTCATAGTATTCATGGCGAAGTTTCTTCTTCGTTAAATTGTTATATGGTTGGATTGGAAAATGCTACATGTAGTAATTCTTAAATGTCTTGGATAATTTGATACATGGCAATTGTTGTGCTCATGTTTAAGCTCTTGCATCATATACTTTGCACCCATTAATGAAGAAACACCTAGAGCTTGCTAATTTGGTTTGCATATTTGGTTTCTCTAAAGTCTAGATAATATCTAGTATTGAGTTTTGAACAACAAGGAAGACGGTGTAGAGTCTTATAATGTTTACAATATGTATTTTATGTGAGTTTTGCTGCACCGTTCATCCTTGTGTTTGTTTCAAATAACCTTGCTAGCCTAAACCTTGTATCGAGAGGGAATACTTCTCATGCATCCAAAATCCTTGAGCCAACCACTATGCCATTTGTGTCCACCATACCTACCTACTACATGGTATTTCTCCGCCATTCCAAAGTAAATTGCTTGAGTGCTACCTTTAAAATTCCATCATTCGCCTTTGCAATATATAGCTCATGGGACAAATAGCTTAAAAACTATTGTGGTATTGAATATGTACTTATGCACTTTATCTCTTATTAAGTTGCTTGTTGTGCTAACCATGTTTCGGGGACGCCATCAACTATTCTTTGTTGAATATCATGTGAGTTGCTATGCATGTCCGTCTTGTCTGAAGTAAGAGATCTACCACCTTAATGGTTGGATCATGCATATTGTTAGAGAAGAACATTGGCCGCTAACTAAAACCATGAATCATGGTGGAAGTTTCAGTTTTGGACATATATCCTCAATCTCATATGAGAATAATAATTGTTGCCACATGCTTATGCATTAAAGAGGAGTCCATTATCCTTGTCCATGTTGTCCCGGTATGGATGTCTAAGTTGAGAATAATCAAAAGCGAGAAATCCAAAATGCGAGCTTTCTCCTTAGACCTTTGTACAGGCGGCATGGAGGTACCCCATTGTGACACTTGGTTAAAACATGTGTATGCAATGATCCGGTAGTCCAAGCTAATTAGGACAAGGTGCGGGCACTATTAGTATACTATGCATGAGGCTTGCAACTTGTAAGATATAATTTACATAACTCATATGCTTTATTACTACCGTTGACAAAATTGTTTCATGTTTTCAAAATAAAAGCTCTAGCACAAATATAGCAATCGATGCTTTCCTCTTTGAAGGACCATTCTTTTACTTTTATGTTGAGTCAGTTCACCTATCTCTCTCCACCTCAAAAAGCAAACACTTGTGTGAACTGTGCATTGATGCCTACATACTTGCATATTGCACTTGTTATATTACTCTATGTTGACAATTATCCATGAGATACACATGTTATAAGTTGAAAGCAACCGCTGAAACTTAATCTTCCTTTGTGTTGCTTCAATACCTTTACTTTGATTTATTGCTTTATGAGTTAACTCTTATGCAAGACTTATTGATGCTTGTCTTGAAGTACTATTCATGAAAAGTCTTTGCTTTATGATTCACTTGTTTACTCATGTCATTACCATTGTTTTTATCGCTGCATTCATTACATATGTTTACAAATAGTATGATCAAGGTTATGATGGCATGTCACTTCTAAATTATCTTTGTTATCGTTTTACCTGCTCGGGACGAGCAGAACTAAGCTGGGGATGCTGATACGCCTCCAACGTATCGATAATTTCTTATGTTCCATGCCACATTATTGATGATATCTACATGTTTTATGCACACTTTATGTCATATTCGTGCATTTTCTGGAACTAACCTATTAACAAGATGCCGAAGAGCCGCCTGTTTTCTGCTGTTTTTGGTTTCAGAAATCCTAGTAACGAAATATTCTCGGAATTGGACGAAATCAACGCCCAGGGTCCTATATTGCCACGAAGCTTCCAAGACCGAAGGAGAGTCGGGGTACGAGGTGGCGACACCACGCGCGGCGCCCGTGCCCTGGCCGCTGACCTATGGTGGGGCCCCTCGTGCCGCCTCTTACCTGCCCTTCCGCCTAGTAGCCTCCGTCGCGAAACCCCGCGAGAGCCACGATACGGAAAACCTTTACCGGACGCCGCCGCCAATCCCATCTCGGGGTATTCTGGAGATCTCCTCCGGCACCCTGCCGGAGAGGGGATTCATCTCCCGGAGGACTCTACACCGCCATGGTCGCCTCCGGAGTGATGAGTGAGTAGTTCACCCCTGGACTATGGGTCCATAGCAGTAGCTAGATGGTTGTCTTCTCCTCATTGTGCTTCATTGTTGGATCTTGTGAGCTGCTAACATGATCAAGATCATCTATCCAATTCTAGATGTTGTGTTTGTCGGGATCCGATGGATAGAGAATACTATGTTATGTTAATTATCAAGTTATTACTTATGTGTTGTTTAAGATCTTGCATGCTCTCCGTTATTAGTAGAGGCTCTGGCCAAGTTCTCGCTCTTAACTCCAAGAGGAGTATTTATGCTCGATAGTGGGTTCATGTCTCCGTGAATCTGGGGGAGTGACAGAAACCCCTAAGGTTATGGATGTGCTGTTGCCACTAGGGATAAAACATTGATGCTATGTCCGAGGATGTAGTTATTGATTACATTACGCACCATACTTAATGCAATTGTCTGTTGTTTGCAACTTAATACTGGAAGGGGTTCGGATGATAACCTGAAGGTGGACTTTTTAGGCATAGATGCATGCTGGATAGCGGTCTATGTACTTTGTCGTAATGCCCAATTAAATCTCACTATATTTATCATGACATGTATGTGCATTGTTATGCCCTCTCTATTTGTCAATTGCCCGACTGTAATTTGTTTACCCAACATGCTTTTATCTTATGGGAGAGACACCTCTAGTGAATTGTGGACCCCGGTCCTATTCTTTACATCGCATACAATCTACTGCAATACTTGTTTTACTGTTTTCTTGTAAACAATCATCTTCCACACAATACGGTTAATCCTTTGTTACAGTAAGCCGGTGAGATTGACAACACTGTTTCGTTGGGGCAAAGTACTGGTTGTGTTGTGCAGTTCCACGTTAGCGCGGAATCTCTGGTGTTGCGCCGCACTACATCCCGCCGCCATCAACCTTCAACGTGCTTCTGGCTACTGGTTCGATAAACCTTGGTTTCTTTCTGAGGGAAAACTTGCTGCTGTGCGCATCATACCTTCCTCTTGGGGTTCCCAACGAACGTGTGAGTTACACGCCATCAGTCATCAGTCGAACCCATTGCCTCGAGGACCATGGCGAGCACTAGGAAGACCGTGGCGGCCTTAACCGCAGCCGGGATTCACTCGCCCCCCACCCCCGGTGAGGGCGATTAACCCCCAACTAGGGTATGTGACGGCCAGAGCGACGTCCATGGCGGTGGGTGCAGCCGGCTCCATACGGTAAAATGAGGTGCCGCCAGGGTTCATTCCTCATGAGTGGTATGCTCTACCACGAGTGGGGTACCGTCCTGCATTTTACCATCCTGTAGCACCCATGGTGCTACCGCCCGTGTCACCTCATGTGCCACCGCCTCCTACATGTGATGTGTGTGTGTGGGGGGGGGATCTTATGGTTGGAAAAGGCACTAGGCGTAAGTGAAGCGGTTGGCATTCGCTTATACGTGCATTTTACATCATAAATATTGTGACTCATATGATTAGTTTTGAATAATATTTTCCATTATCCATCATTATTTATGCCTTTTTATTTGATTTACGGGACTTCCCTACAAAGTCCCTTTCACTGGTATTCAATTTCTGGGAGGCACAAAACCTTCTATTTCGATTTTTGTTGTTTTAGAGACATTCTGGACACCTAAAAATCGAAGGAAAAACACATGATCAATTTTTCACCGAGAGAAGGACGGTGGGCCAAAGAATCACGCGAGGGGAGCCACGAGGGCCAAATAGTATCAGGTGGCGCACCCTACCTGGCTGTGTGTGCGACCCTAGGCCATTTGGGCCTCGAGCATCGTCTTGGGTCCCCCTTTTTAAGACGTCTCCGTCTCTCTAGAAAACCTATGCCATATTTTTCCCGAGATTTATTGAGGCGACAGCGGAGGAGAAAGTCCTGTCGTAATCCGAAAGAGGGTAGATCCCGCTGCACCGGTGCCTTCGCTGAAGGGGAAATCGACACCATCGTCCTCGCCACTCCTCCTTGACGTAGGGGATGCATCTCCATCAACATCCCCATTAGCACCATCATCAGCACCTTCACCATCTTCGAGTCCATTCCCCCTCATCGTTTATGATAGATCAAACGATGGATATTGTTTTCAGTGCTATTTCATGATTATGATACACATCTTGTCTTTATTTGGTGGAGAGATTATATTTTCAGATTGTGTTGTAATCATCATGCCTCTGATCCACACCCTGTTCGGCACTTGTGAGTAGTTCCCTATGTTCCTAGATGCATAGGATGATCTGGCCATGATTCTATATGATGTGCAATGAGTATTATTTTGGGCAAGTTTTTTTATCTTTTATGATCTGGCCATGATTCTATATGATGTGCAATGATTCACACCATGTTTTATGCGAACGTCGATTACATATTACTTCACCTATATGGGCTCATAAAGCTGCAATTTAATGTAATGATAAGGGTTGGAACGGATAGAATGACATAAACCGTTTCCAATACTTTGAATTGCATTAGAGGGGTTTATGTTGGGGACCCATGACCTCTATGATGGGACATTTATGTCTTAATGATTCCTATACTTTCTCATGAAAACGTCCCTAGGACCCATCATAAGGGGTGTACTTGCTCATATATATGGCTACACCTAATTTAGGCTACGTATCTAAGGGAATCAAACTTGACAAGATATTCATCATGTTGTGTAGAAATCTAAATGTTAGTGAATCCATGTCGCCCTCGGGAACACTTGTCGGATATAAGTTCACACACACACTTGAGCTTGTCCTCTTGCTGCAGAGAGGATTAGGCTTTCTCTCGTTAAGAGCATTTACTTATTGATAGTTACTTTTAGTACTTTATTTTATTGTAAACTGTGCACTCAAAACACCAAAGCTACTGCATGCTTTTTATTGTTTACTTGTCAAACTTTCTAACCAATACCTTCAGATCCTCATGTGTTCGATAACCTTTCTTGTTGAAAAGTAATATTGATCTCCGGCACATGAGAGCCATCATTCGCCTAATGCCTAGGCGAAGCTTAAGCGCCCGAGGCATAGCCTAGGCGGGCATAGTTTATACCAGCAAGTGTATATATGGGTTATTATATATGAATAAATATTAATTTAGAGAATGTAAATATGTAGGTTATTATATGTGAATGCACCTTAATTTAGAGCATGTAAACATGTAAATTGGTAATAAATACCATTAGAATAATGCTCATCTAGCTCGTTCGTGAATTATGGCATGATTTATTATTGAGATTTCCGATTATGTCCTAGACGAGGCGTTTGTCCACTGCCTAGTGTTTAAACGTGCTTAAGCGTTTCATAGACGCCTGAGGCACAGCCTAGGTGGGCATAGTTTATACTAGCAAGTGTATATATGGATTATTATATTTAAATACACATTAATTTAGAGCATGTAAATTTGTAATAACTACCTTTAGAATAATGGTCATCTAGCTCGCTCAATTCTGGCATGATTTATTATTGAGGAACAAAAATTCTTGGTTGCCAAACCTAGACTTTCACTTATGCTCTAGGTGAGGCGTTTGTTCATTGCCTAGTGCCTAAACGTGCTTTTACCTAGGCATCACCTTGTCCAACAGTGTCCGATGCACACCTAAGGAATGATTAGCGAGGGCTCCTCCACCTTTGTCGGGGCGCTCTCAATCCATACGATTGTGGTTTCTATTTCTGCCCCCTTTTGCTTTCTAATTCTACGCCCTTTTGATTTCGACAAGCGTTTTTTTGATTCGGTCATAATTTCTTTGACTTTGGTTAGGTCGTTCGCTTTAGGTTAGAATCGTGACGTAGTAGTAATTTCGTGTGTTCCATTACATCTTAGTCCCTCGTCAGTCATGGTCGGCAGTACGATGCCAGGGTAGCAGGATCGTGATCGCGTCATGGCATGGTGATCACCACGCCAACAACGACATTCATGTCCATAACAATGGCATTTACCATTCACATGCTTGTCACTACATGTGTAATGTTGACTGATGCTCGCACTGGCAATGAAGAACTAGGAGTACATGAGGAAGTTCCCGGAGGGGCCGATGAAGGGTCTCGAAGGCTATAGCTCCAAGCTGCAACTCCGGACTAATAATGTTGCACACGTGTCCACTGACAACGAGCTGCACGTGCCAGGGGTGCATTAGGGGCGCCCTGCAAACCTGGGCCATGGTGGCCATCAGAAGGTTTTGGCCTTCTTCGTGCAGCTGACGGCCGCAGACCTTAGGGCCCTAAGCGTGCCGCCGGCCATGGAGCGGGTGCTGGTAGAGAGGTTCAAGGTCGAGGAGGGAGGGGCAACCGGTGAATACGCCAATCTACCTGGGGAAGTGGTGCTACAACATTTTCCAGCTGTAGTGAAATGATGGAAGGCTCGCCTTCTTCAAAGGCTGGTGCGAGTAATGCATGTAAAATGCATATATGAATTTTGTAGTTTATTGATACATAATCTTTCATATTTGCATCCTATTAAAGGTTATATCAATGTTTTGACCGTGTCGACGAAAAGATGAAAATGAATGTGTGTGGTGACCGTGGGAAGAACTTGTTTTGCAATGTGGACGTTCTCGAGTATTCTTAATTAGTTTGCCAGAACATTTTACATTGTGGAACAAGTACTTTTTACAGACATTTTCGGGTTAATGAAGTGCAAAAAATTCAGAAAAAGGAAGAAGACATCTGCATGTAACTAGACAGGACTAGGAGGGACATCTACCACAATCATCCTGCACCTACGGACGGTTTGTATCTACCATGAGAGCACCAAAATGGCACATTTGCCAAATGGCTGTTATTTCCTCCCGATCCTGATTCGGACCCTGATGCGTGCATGCCATGGTCAAACTCTGGCCGGTTTCCCCGCCATTTTCCCCTCCTTTCCAATCCAACGCCAGAGGTGTGGAACACGCACCACGAGCACCACCAAATCTCAACGTACCAGAACTGCGATTACGCCAAATCAAGGAAAAACCGGAGAAGGCCCCGGCATGGCTCCGCTCCTGCGGCTGCTGGCTGGCGCGGCCGCGCTGCTGCTCGCCGTGTCGCCGGCGTCAGCCGGGAGCTCCGCCGTAGACGTCGGCGTGAACTGGGGCTCGCAGATGACGCACCCGCTGGTGCCCTCGTCGGTGGTGAAGATGCTGAAGGACAACGGGATCATGAAGGTGAAGCTGTTCGACGCGGACTCTTGGCCCGTCGACGCGCTCCTTGACTCCGGCATTGAGGTCATGCTAGGCATCCCCAACGACATGCTGGACACGATGACCAGCTACGGCAATGCCGAGGATTGGGTCAATGAGAACGTCACCAGCTACGGCGACAAGCTCAACCTCAAGTGCGCATACTTGCCTTAATCGATAACCACCATCGCATAATTAATAATCCTCGTCTTTGTCTGTCTAACGATGGAATGGTGTTACTGTTTGATCGAGAGCAGGTATGTTGCCGTGGGGAACGAGCCGTTCCTCAAGGCTTACAACGGCACATTCATGAAAACGACCGTCCCGGCGCTCAAGAACATCCAGAAGGCGCTCGACAATGCCGGTGTCGGCGACAAGGTGAAGGCGACGGTCCCGCTGAACGCGGACGTGTACGTCTCCCCGGACGACAAGCCGTCCTCCGGCCAGTTCCGGCCCGACATCAACGACCTCATGACCGACATGGTCAAGTTCCTGCACGACCACGGCTCGCCCTTCGTCGTCAACATCTACCCCTTCCTCAGCCTGTACCAGAGCGACAACTTCCCCTTCGAGTTCGCCTTCTTCGACGGCGGCCGCAGCATCCAGGACAACGGCGGCGTGAGCTACTCCAACGTGTTCGACGCCAACTACGACACGCTCGTGAGCGCGCTCAAGAAGGCCGGCGTGCCGAACCTGAAGGTCGTCGTCGGCGAGGTGGGCTGGCCAACCGACGGCAACAAGAACGCCAACGGGAAGCTCGCCAGGCGGTTCTACGACGGCCTGATGAAGAAGCTGGCGAAGAACGAAGGCACCCACCTCCGGTCGGGCAAGATGGACGTGTACCTGTTCGGGCTGTTCGACGAGGACATGAAGAGCATCGCGCCGGGGCCCTTCGAGCGGCACTGGGGGATCCTGACCTACGACGGCAAGCCCAAGTTCCCCATGGACCTCTCCGGGCAGGGGAACGACAAGCTGCTGGTGGGCGTGTCCGGCGTGGAGTACCTGCCCAAGCAGTGGTGCGTGTTCGACGACGAGGCCCAGGACAAGTCGAAGCTGCCGGGGAACATCCAGTACGCGTGCGCCAGCGGCGACTGCACGGCGCTCGGCTACGGGTGCTCCTGCAACGGGCTCGACGAGAACAGCAACATCTCCTACGCCTTCAACATGTACTTCCAGATGCAGGACCAGGACGTGCGCGCCTGCGACTTCGACGGCCTCGCCAAGATCAGCGACAAGAACGCCTCCACCAAGGGCTGCCTGTTCCCGGTCCAGATCATCAGCGCCGGCGGGAGAGCGGCGCCGGCGATGTGGTGGGCCACGTTGCTGGCCTCGTTTGTGCATATTGTCGCGATGAGTTTTGTCATGTAGAAGGGATTAAAAACTTCACTAGGACAATGCCCACGCGTTGCTGCGGATGAACGAAATATGTTCACTTCAGAAATAGAAAACAAAAAAGAATTATTTATCAATATGCCAGAACAAACTAAACTGCATCACTTCTGCGTAAATTATAAAGTATGTAAGATGACCGCATAAAAAGAAAAACAAACCTAAAGATATAAGGCAGACCCATGAGCTGGACCAAGATTACTTTAGATGAAGCTCCAATCACAAATATTAGTTGGATCGCACGGACACAGTGCCACCGACCTTTGGCCGCAACTCCCCTTACCCCATCTTGATGAAAATTTCTTAGGCTGCATAACTCCGAAAATGGACTTTCCCACATATATTCACCGCAACTCCTCTTACCCCATCTTGAAGAAAAAGTTCGTAGGTGACAGAACTCCGAAAATTGATTTTTCCTCATACCATCCACCGGTATTACAAATACAAGGCAAAAGAACTTGTACAACAAAGAAAATTGACGAATAGGGGGGTCTGAACCGAGGTGGAGGCGGGTATTGAGAGGGACTCCAAGATGGTCGCAGGCACGCCGGGCGTCTTTGCTGGCTTCACTGCGTGAGCACCTACCATCCCGTGGGCAGACAATATTATGTTTCGAACAGCTTGCAGTTCTTCCGGCATCCGTCTTCTTCCCTTTCAATTGTGCATCATGCATTCATGCAAGGCCAACAATCCATCCTTTCTCAATGTGCAGGACATGCAACCTTAATCCTTCTTTCCTTTTAATTTCATAACCGGCAGCGTGCAGGTCTACCTTGTACGTAGAGGATCTAGACGTGGCTCTTTCCATTGTATTGCTGCTTGTTTCTACGGGACTGTGGAACGTATATGAACAGGTAGGATGCAGTACAAAGGAGCGGGGTGGGACTATTTTAGTCAATGCGTCCACTCAAGTGCACCGTATCTCCCGTGGCCCTGGTACCTGTCTCGCAGCCCATAAGAGAAGATTGTTTCCGTTCGTGCAGTTGCATGTCTATACATGAAAATACCAGGCCGTCCGGCCCACACGACGTTCGGACGTTCCGGTCCACACGTTCTGATCCACGTTCGAAGACGAAGCTGCCACATTTCTTCTTCCTTGCAACGCGAGAAAAGGGGATCAGCAAGTGCGTCGGCGTCCTAGCCATGGAGGTCTGAGCTCGGGCGTGACGCCGCTGACGCTGGCGCTGGCGGCAGGGTCCTGTACGTCGGAGGTCTTCGAGGGCCTTCCTGGCGGCGGGAGACGCGCAGGAGGTGCGCTGGCGGCGGCGGGAGACGCGGGCATAACGATTTCTCGCGGCGGCGGCCAGGCCAGAGGGGCGCAGAGGTGTTTCTCGCGGCGGGACCTGGCCGGCGGCGGGAGGCGCGCGTAGCGGGGAGGTGGGGCCGCGGGATGTGCGGGCGGAGGAAGTTGCGCGCATGTCTCGCGGCGGTGCGGCATGCAGATGCGTAGCGACGCTGCTGCGCGGGATGCGGGCCGTCGGAGCGCGCCCTGCGGACGCTGGCGCCTCTGCACGCTCGACGGCGTCGCGCGCGGCCTGGAGCGTCCGCCCCTGCAGACGCCGACGGCGCGGGCGTTCGTTCGTTCGGTTGCTTCCAAAAAAAGGAGAACGAACCGGTATATGGCAGCAGTAGTATTATGTATTTTGGTGGGAGGGTAAATCCGTCCAACGAAAAGTTGGATGAAAATTTTGGCAGAAACCTTAGCTCCTTTATTAATTATTATTAGGTATAGATATCGGGAATACAAATGTGTTGTTACCGAATACAAACGCAACATGAGTTTCTCTTCGACATCAAGGGCTCAAGGCCCGTTTCCGTGCGTTGTCAAGACTCCCATCTCTCGCGCCACACGCCCCCATATCTCTCTGCTCACCACTTGCTAAAGAGAAGCAAAATGAAGATTGAGGATGAGATCGAGTGAGAGGGAACAAGAGGGCGTGAGGACTACAACTTTTGCCTTTTTGAGAAATAAAATTCAAGACAAAATAGTTTTAGATCCATGAGCCATTCATCCAAGATGGACACTTTTCACCGTTGGGTTCCTTGCATCGAGATCTTCCAAAACTAACATTTCTTTTTAACTAACCTTTTCTCTACTTCTAAAACTAGGACTACACTCCTCCCCTTTCTCTTTTTTCAACAACACGGAACCACAACGCAGCCCCAACTCAAGCCTAGCCGGCGCGCGTGATTTGGATCGAGGCGGTGACCCCTCGGTACTGGTACCGGCCTGTCAATAGTGGTTGTGGACACGGTGGCAGCTTGGGCGGCGCGGTGGTGATACATGTAAAAATGTATCCATTTAATTTTGGTTTTTATTATAATGCTCCAAGATATTTGCATGTTATGAGGTTCCCTCCATGCCCTGCATGTTTCAATTGATTTTGGGGATTTTCCATAAAGTTCTAATTTATTTATTTATTTTAAACGCTACAGAGTAGTAAAACCACGTTTTACGTACTTTTGAGTTTTGTGGACCTTTGGAATGCCAAATGAACCCAAACTTTTTGAAACCTCATTTTTTTCCAGAAATGCGAGAAGATGAAATGAAGTACTAGAGGAGGCAAGCTAGGTGTCTAGTGGGGCCCATGGCACGGCCAAGGCTGGCCACCCCATGGCGAGCCTTGGCACCTCCTGGATTCCTATTACCTCGGCTTCGATGCCCACGCCTTTGTCCACCCTTGATATCGCGTAGTTGCAAAGAAGCTGCTTGAGAACATATAATACGAAACATAGAAGTTTCTGCAAAAAAATGGAAGGACAAACACCGTGAGAGTGGTCATCGTTGCTCCTCCACCCCTATTAACATCACCACCATCGCCGCCGTGATGAAGAGAGTGTAGTGCACCACTCGACTATAGATTTGTGCAAGTAGGTTGTATCTCTCAACGTTCTTTACTAATTAGTACCACATCACCTCCTTTACATCATTGTGGACACATATATGGTAAATATTTTGTTATAAGATGTCACTGGTACAAAACTGGCTATTACACGCGGCTTCAATGGGGCATCACACACGATTTTCCATGCCGCCTCTATCCAATGGTGGGAAACTCTGGTCGATTACACAAACGGCTAAAAACAACGTATTCTTAAAGCACACAGTTGATGAAATCAAAACATGCGTGATGTGGCAAAAAGAAATTAATAATACGAATTATTTATTTAATTCCAGTAATAGCACGCGTTTTCAATTATTTTCAAAAGTGTGACCCGGTCGGTCAGACCGATCGGAGTTTAGAAATCCAACTGGGCGTCGGCTGCTATTGCATGAAGTAGTTGGATTCGACGAAGATGTTTCCTCTGGGGAATTTGCTAGGAGGAAGAAGAAAAGGATAGCGGGGACCACCTGAAGTGTGTCGTATGTCTGACCCAGAGGTTCACGAGCACTGGAGCCTCTAGAGGATATAGATCCTTCTCCCTACAGTAATTACGAGGTTCAAGTTGAATTTACTATTTTATAGTATATCCGAATTATGATGAGACCATAAATATACATGGAATGAGCAGATGAGGTTCATATATTTTTTTGTTCTGAAAGGGGGGGTTATCGAGGGATCTATATCAATCGATGCATACATCCAATTTTATTGTAGAAATTCAGTACTATTCAAACTATTACAGTTCAACATTGTAAAGGGTGGAAACAAAATCAGCCATTGAAATAGACCAAACAAACAACAAAAATATCGGAATAGATGTCACAGAACGGACAACATATATAACTGATATCATCGTCCTCCCGAAAGACCGGAAATTGTGCCGATGCTCATCGTCGTGAGCTGTGGGTATGGCATGGCAGATGCATTGGATCCTTTGACTTGCATCCAGGGCAGCATGCCAAAGCTCAAATGTGTTGGTGCCAATTCCGGTAGCGGTATGTCATTATCAAGGTATTGCAGCACCTCTCGCATGTTTGGCCTTGAAGTAGGGAATGGATGCAAGCATAGGAGCCCCAGTTTTAGCACAAGATGGACCTCATCTATGACAAATTCCCCTTGTAATCTCTTGTCCGCTGTTTCCATGATCGACCCGTTGTGCCAATGTTGAAGAACCCAGTTGACCAACAAGATTCGATTGCCTTGTGAGTCCTGCTTGATGGGTCTTTGCGCACAGACAACTTTAAGAAGGAATGCACCGAGGGCAAAAACATCTGTGTTAGGCAACCGACCGGCCTGGCTCAGCCTAGCCGCCGGCGGTTAGGGTTTAGGATTAGGCCCGAAGTTAACTTGTAACTCAAGATGTACTCCACTTATATATATGTATGATCATACACGAGGAGGGCCATCGAGTCACCCGTGATCACATTATTTCATGGTATCAGAGCACCGGCCCGAACTCCTACTGGGGCCGCGACGACTACACCGTCCTCTCCTGGATCTACGGCTCCGTCTCCGTCGACCTCCTCGGCATCGTCATGCGCCCAGGAGCCACGGCGCGCGTCATCTGGGACGCCATCGAGAACCTCTTCCGTGACAACAAGAAGCACTGCGCCATTCAGCTGGAGGCCGACTTACGCAACACCCCTCAGGGGGATCTCTCCATCAGCGACTACTACGTCAAGCTAAAGACCCTCGCCGACTCCCTCGGCGACGTCGACCAACCTGTCTCAGATCTCCACACCTTCTTCGTGGTTATTGAGGATTAACTTATCAATGCCTACAAGTTATGAACCCAAGGTTTAATTGGAAGTAGGAGGAGTAGATGCGAAGGTTTCAATAGGAAAAGTGCTGTTGTTGTGAAACTTAGGGGTTGCATTGAAACAATGAATCGATCCTTTCTTTGTCACTCGACTCCCAAACCACTGGAGCGGAGCCGAGGGGTTCGTGACGTACAAGTTACATAGTTAGAGGTTTTCTGAACCGTCGTAAAGTATTCAAATTGATATTCCTATCTTTCAGCAATAACATGAAAAACTTGGTGAGTAGGCCCTCCTGTAAACCCTGATTACCTTCTTAGGCCACATTGGGGATACCTATATCCGATGCTTGGGATTTTGCTTCAATCGTAGAATCAGGGAAAACCTCCATCTTTACAATCTGCATATAACTTATTCAAGTCGACAAGTGATATTTATAAATTCGATCATATATTGTAAAGGGATATCGGTAATTGGGGCTACCGCAGATTCATCCCTAACAGGATCAGTACGATTAAGCGCTCTTATGTAATCGCCAAAACCTACTTCAGATCCGTCTGAACATGACAATCTTCGGCTATCTTTGGTGCCAGTCGACGTAGCCAGAAAGCAGGTCTTTTTGAATGCCGAATTCTGATCATGTGACTGCCAAGATTTACCTAACGTCGAATTAGGATTTCTTGCATGCTCTGTTGTCGGAAGAAGTAAGCCGTGGGGAGGCGGTGCCTGCCATTGTCAGGGCGGATCGAGGACTTATAGAGTTTTTTGGTATTCAGAATTGCCTTCTGCGGCCAGGCACTCACGAGAGTGATATTGTAGAGTGCGCCTTTCAGCTCTTTGGAGTAAGCACATTTGTCAAAGTCGAGATAACCTGTTGTTTCTAGCATCTCCAGGGGTATATGAAAAGTTATTTGATAACTGGAAGATATATACTAAGACTTGTTCAATTCGCCAGACGCGAACAGCGTTCGATAGATGTGAGGCTACAGCCATTGGCAGACTTGGTTGTAGACTCACCTTTCTACATCTTTGCCACTATGTTGTCATGTGTCAGCTAGCCACATTTCCTTATTTGTGGTGCTTGAACCGTATCCGATGGAATGAAAAGAGCTACGATCGAGGGTCTGCTGGCTGTGAACTCAGTGTCTCTGTGCGCTATATTTTGAAATGTCCCCTTCCGAACCATCTCCAATCTTCTCGAAACCTTTTTTATAAAGTAGCCCCGAGCATTTGAACAAAAACTTGTATTTGGTCAAAGGCTCTCAAGATAATCGTCTTTCTTATCATGTCCCTTTTTATAAGATCCACATTTCCATTGAAGTAGGTGACGATCGGTGCTAACGATGTACAGCCCTTTGTATCGGACGAAGAGCTGTCCCTTCAACGACCTGCGAATTAAAGTGACCACGTGACGTTCATGGAAGTGGGGACACACGATAAAGTATAAATATCTATAATTGTACTTATGTTCATGCTAGTTTATGACAATATTCACATGTTTTATGTACTTTATATCATTGTATGCATTTTCCAGCACCAATCTATTGACAAGAGATGCAGAAGCGCAGTTCTGTTTTTGTGTTGTTTTTGGTTTGAAGGAAATCAAAATATTCTGGAGTGGGCCAAACAGGCATGAGGAAGGTCTTATTTTCCCACGGAGCTTCAGAAAGACCGAAGGGAGAGTACGAGGGAAGTGGTGCCCACGAGGTGGCGACACCATAGAGGCGGCGCGGCCAGCATGGGGCCTTTGGCCTATGGTCGTGAAGCCAGTCCCATAAATACGCCTTCGCCTACTTCGCCTCTCGTCGAGCCCATGCAGGGGCACAGTGGGAAGAAAGTTCCGAAGACGCACGCCGCCAATCCCATCTGGGGAGTTGGGGAATCGCCTCCGGCAGCACCCTGCTGAGAGGAATCATCACTGAGGGGACTCACACATCACCATACAGCACTCAGGACTGATGTGTGAGTAGTTCATCCTTGGACTATGGGGTCCATAGCAGTATGGATGTTTGTCTTCTCCTCTTGTGCTATCATATTGAGATTTAGCTGGCTATCATGATCAAGATCGTCTATTTGCAGTACTACATGTTGTGTTTGTTGGGATCAGATGAATATTGAATACTATGTCAAGTTGATTATCAATATATCATGTATGTGGTTAATGTTCTTGCATGCTCTCCGTTGCTAGTAGAGGCTACGGGCAAGTTAACTCTCAGAGGGAGTATTTATGCTCGATAGTGGGTTCATGCCTCCATTGAATGGGACGTTGACGAGAAGAAAGTTTCTGAGTTGTGGATGTGTCTTTGTTGCCACTAGGGACCAGCATCAATGCTTTGTCTAAAGGATATTTGTATTTGATTACATTCTTTCTATAGTAATTATCATTGTTTTGCAACTTAATGTTTGGAAGGGGTGCAAATGCTAACCAGGAGTGGACTTTTAGGCATGGAGGTAAAGCTGGATAGAAGTTTACTTTGTCATAATGCCCTAAGTAAATCTCATAGTAGTCATCATGATATGTATGTACATTGTTATGCCTCCCTCTCTATTTTCCAATTGCCCAACTGTAATTTATTCACCCAGCATGCTATTTCTTATGGGAGACACCACTAGTCCGGTCCATTCTTTTTACATCTGAAATACAATCAGCTGCACTGTTCTCTGTTGTTCTTGTAACAAACATCATTCTCCACACCTTACGTTTAATCCTTTGTTTACGACAGCCGGTGAGATTGACAACCTCTTTGTTAAGTTGGGCAAAGTATTTTGATTGTGTTAAATAGGGTTCACGTTGTGTGGAATACAGCTGGTATTTAAATAAAAGCGCCATACATACAACAGCTTTTCAAGTGGCCTTCATCTCTCTTTAGTTCGATAAACCTTGGTTTCTTCTGAGGGAAACTTTCTGCTGTTCGCATCACACCTTCCACTTGGGGTTCCCAGCGGTGTGCTTTCTTAATGCTAGCGTCAACACTGCGTCCTCCAACTTTTCACATACCTTGTGACTGTAAGCTACAATAGATTCCATCATATTAATACGCTTTACCCACTTGAACCATGTGAATCATCTAGTCCATTCTTATTCCATCCAACGATGCGACGCTTTGGTTGTATGCTACGTTATCCTACAATCATCTTCTTCTTCTTCAATCCCTTGATATTCTTTTGCATTTTATATATCTCCTCTTGCTTCGCCCCATTGCAATCACAAAAAGCTCTAGAGCTCACACCGTGCCTGATACGTCCCAAACGTATCTAATTTCCCGAACAGTCTACATGGTTGATACACATTATATGTCATTATTATGCATTTTCGGCACTAACCTGTTAATGAGATGCCGAAGAGCCTGTTTTGTTCTGTTTTTGGTTTCAGAAATCTAGTAAGAAAATGCTAGGAATTGGACGAAATCAGCGATTCCTATTTTTCCACGAAGCTTCCCGAGTCCGAAGAGGAAGCAGGGAGTGGGGCCACGAGTACCACACAACGAACGGCGCGACCCAAGCCACAGCGCCCGACCTACTGTGTGTGGGCCCAGTGACTCCCTGACCCTTTCGCTGGTGTTCATCGGCAAGAGCCCGGTCTCAAAGGCCACGGTCACGGGCTTCAGGGCGCAGCACGCCGCCAATCCCATCTGCAGAGTTCGGAGATGCCTCGAGCACCACAGAGGAGACATCTCCGGTCTCTTGTCGCCATGATCGCCTGGGATCGATGTGTGAGTAATTTCTGGACTATGGATTCCATAAACGATGATGTATAGATGGTTGTCTTCTCCTCATTGTGCTATCATATTGAATCTTGTGAGCTGCCTATCATGATCCAAGATCATCTTTATGTACATGTTGTGTTTGTTGGGATCGATGAATATTGAATACTATGTTAAGTTTGATTATCAATCTATCATATATTATTTATGTTCTTACATGCTCTCTGTTGCTAGTAGAGGCTCGCCAAGTTGATACTTGTGACTCAAGAGGAGTATTTATGCTCGGAAGTGGGATACCTCCATTAAATGGGATGACAGAAAGTTCTAAATTTGTGGATGTGCTGTTGCCACTAGGGATAAAACATCGATGCTTTGTCTAAGGATATTTGTGTTGATTACATTGCTCAAATGCAATTGTATGTTTCTTGCAACTTCTTAATACCGGAAGGGGTTCGGATGATAACCTGAAAGTGGTTTTAGGCATAGATGCATCTTTGGATAGCGGTCTATGTACTTTATTGTAATGCCCTGGTTAAATCTCATAGTACTCATCATGATATATGTATGTGTTGTTATGCCTTCTTTATTTGTCAATTGCCCAAGTATAATTTGTTCACCCAACTTATCTGTTTATCTTATGGGAAGACACCACTAGTAGTATGGACCCGGTCCCTATTCTTTATCAGAATACAATCCCTACATAGTGTTCTTTTATTGTTCTTACATGAAACAATCATCATCATCCACACCATCTCCATCTTCTTTGTTTTCAGCAAGCCGATGGGATTGACAGCCTCAACACTATTTACGATTTGAAATCTTTGTGGTTTTGTTTTGCAGATTCCATGTTGGCTTAGGAATCCCTGGTGTTGCGCCTTATCCCTCCGCCACCAACAACCTTCCACGTGCTTCTTGGCTCCCGGATTCGATAAACCTTGGTTTCTTCTGAGGGAAAATTACTGCTGTGCACATCACACCTTCCTTGGGGTTCCCAACGGACGTGTGTCTCCACCGAGCTTGATTTCCTCAACGTCATTCGTCGATGCCACCGCGGCCAAGGCTCACCAAGCACAACAGCACTCCCGAAGCATCAATGGCGGCGCAAGATCGGGAGCCACGGAGTGGAGAGATCAAGATCACGAACGGGACATCAGCAAAAAACTTGGCTGAGCAAGAAGAAGGACCGCCTACTTTAGCGAGAGAGGAGCTACCAACGCCTCCATGAATATCGGGGTTATTGCGTTTGTGCTGTCTTACCGGATTTTTGATCAGATGCCTGTGTAACATCGTAGCAATCAGGAATATTGTTGGAACATAATAGATTGATCACGACATCATTCATTACAACATACGTGGTGTCTTACAACAAGGAGGGGATCACATGATCCGGTCATTTACAATAGTGAAGTCGTGATCCAATTACAAAACACATAAGCGAGCCCAGTAGCGTATTAGTGGTCCAAACGCCGCCTTCCGAGCAACTGTTGACGTCGGGTGATCCTAGTTGTCGTATTGAGTGCTGTCACTAACTCGGGTTCTGGTACTCTCTTCATAGTCTGGCCATTTTGAATAGCCACAGGGACAAGCCATGAGTACTTTAAAGTACTACAAACTAATACTACTAACGTAAGTATTATCAATTATGGAAGGGGATGCTAAGCTCTAGTTTTATTTGCATAAAGCTAGTTTTTGTTCAACACTTTAGTAAACAAAACCTCTTCATTTGCCTAACTTACTCAAATTGGGAACATTATTATCATTCCCACAACTCAGTTGTGATTCAAAATTAAAGTCACTCAAACTCAGTCACAAGTCACCATTCCTTATTTTTGGAAAAGTTCGATGTGGAACAGTGTGGCCTTTCCAACTGTCCCATGACCGCGGTGCGACAGTATTAATAGGTTAAACTCTGCGAGGTTGTACACACTTGTGCCCAACAATTGCAATAACTCGTCCAGGTAGCGGCCTAGTTATAAATGCATGATCGTGAACTACCAATCCTAACCTTTCTTTCATTTACATACCCTAGTACAGGCATCTCCCCTTGAGCTTGGCCTCCAGTGAAAGCAGACGATCTGACTGGGAACTACGAGAACTTAGGCGGTTTGTTCACCTCATTTCAGTCATTTCTCATTCCTTTTGTTGTAGAGGCAACCTCAGCCCTTAACCCGATAACTTGTTTTGAGGAACCATAC